>PVLC010014371.1:0-29035 GCA_004027655.1 Graphiurus murinus
GATCTTGTAAGTACATCATGCTCATTAGGGTGTCCCCCCTCCTCCCATTACCTTCCATTAAGTCAAATTTTTTGTTCACCTAAGGATTCTCCTTCACCTGGAGTCCTTCTTATGTCCCATTTTCTCC
The DNA here is from genome assembly GCA_004027655.1 of Graphiurus murinus. Taxonomy (NCBI): domain Eukaryota; kingdom Metazoa; phylum Chordata; class Mammalia; order Rodentia; family Gliridae; genus Graphiurus; species Graphiurus murinus. Next base: position 128 of record PVLC010014371.1, read on the forward strand.
CTAGCTTCCACATATTAGGGAGAGCATTTGATTTTTAACTTTTAGTGACTGACTAATCTCACTTAACATAATATTTTATTCTTTATTTTGAAATAGGGTCTCACTAAGTTGCAGAGTGCCTCACTAAGTAGCTGAGGCTAGCCACGAACCCAGATCCTCCAGTCTCAGCCTCCCAAATGCTGGGATTACAAGTGTGCGCCACCACGTCTGGCTCAGAGCTGTTATTAAATTGGTACAGAAAACCATATAGTAATTATAGTGACATAGCTTTTTTAAATGTTAAAAGTGCTATGAATGAGAAAGTGATTAATTCTGATGAGATGAGACGGTCATAGACAAATCCATAGAATAAGTGTAATTTTATTTTTGTAGGAAATTTGGTTTTTTTTATACTTTTATCGGTGTTTTATAGTCTCACATCACGATGGAATTCATAATGATGATGACATACATGCACACAGCACTTGGTGAGTTTTTCCCCGGATCCCTCCCTGCTCCTCCATTCCCCATACAAGATACTGAGATTGCCATTGGTATGAAGTGTGATTTTAGATTGACCTTTAAGTGTAAGTAAAAGTGCGCCTAGCAGAATAGTATGACAAAACATCCAAGGCTATGGAGAGAGCAGACTATATAGATGTATTTGTGAAATCCACAGATGACTGGATTGACCCGATTAAGCGAAGCTGAGAGGAAGTATTGAAAGGCATGTCTGGAAAATGAAGATCAAGCAGCTTTTGTGATATAACATGTCACGTCAATAAATTTGGACAGTCAAGACAGAATCATAAGGAGGGAAGTTGTGATGGTTAATTTCATGTGTCAACTTGACTGGGCTAAGGTGTATCCAGCTGGTAAAAGGCTATTTCTGGTTGTCCCTGTGAGGGTGTTTCTGAAAGAGATTAGCATTAGAATGAATAAATGGAGTAAAGATCTCCCTCACCAATGTGGGTGAGCTCTTCAGCCAATTCATTGAGAATCTCCTCCCTTTCAACAAAAACAAAAGCAAAAATGTACAGAAAGGGTGAATTTGCTCACTGTTTGAGCAGATACATCCGCTGTTTTCTGGCCATTGGTTATTGGAGCACTGGCTTTCCTGATTCTCCTGCTTGCAGAATGCAGACATAGGACTTCTCAAGATCACACACGTGGTGGCACTCGCTTGTAATCCCAGTACTTGGGAGGCTGAGACAGGAGGATCTGGGTTCTCGGCCAGCCTCAGCCACTTAGTGAGGCCCTCCGCAACTTAGTGGGACCCTGTTTCAAAATAAAGAATAAAAAAATAGGTCTGGGGGTGTAGCTCGGAGGTAGAGTGTCCCTGGGTTCAATCCCCAGTACCCCCAGTACCGCAAAAAAAAAATCACATGAACTAATTCTTATGATATATTCTCTCTATATATAAATTCCATCTATCCCCAATCAGAATGGCAATCATCAAGAAGTCAAATAAGTCAAATAACAATAAATGTTGGTGTGGAGATTCCTTAGAAAACTGGGATTGGATCCACCATATGATCCAGTCTATACCACTCCTAGGTATCTTTCCAAGAGGTTGAAACCAGAGAACTATAGTAATATATGCATACCCATGTTCATAGAAGCACAATTCACAATAGCCAAATTATGGAACCGACCCAGTTATCCATCAACAGATGAATGGATCACAATACTATGGGAAATACACACAATGGAATTCTGTTCAGCAATTAAGAAGAATAAAATAACGTCATTTGCAAGAAAATTGTAGGACCTGGAAAACATTATGTTAAGTGAGATTAGCCAGTCACAGAAAGTGAAGGGACATATGTTTTTTTTAATATGTGCAAGCTAGGGAGTAACCGGGATATCAGAGGGACTCCAGAAAATGGAGAAGAAACCTCAGTGGAGCCAGGGAAGTGGTCTAAGGGAAGGGGAGGGGGAAAACTGAGGTTCATTATTGGAAATACTAACATAGACTGTGTGTACATCTGTGAAAATCCCAATATCAGTCTCAGTCCTGTGTATGGGAAGGGGGGAAATGGGGAGGTGTGTGTGTGTGGGGGGGTGGAATCAAGTGCTGTGTGCATGAATGTCAATGTCAACATGATGATGTGTGCCAGCCCTTGAGGCAGTGGGGTCAGGCGTCCTTCGACAGGTGTGAATTGAGATGAGGTCGCAAGAATACGCTCACACCAAATGCAGTGAAGAAGTGTATCTGTTTTATTGTTTGTTATTAGCTGTTTTATACTATTTTTTTTTTTTTTTGCAACGAGGCATATAGAACAGGAATTTCCACAGACCTGTTCCTCCAAAGGTCATCCTCAACCAAAGGTTACAATACGCATATAAAAATTCTTTTAGTACATAAAAATTCTTAAAAATACAACACGTATATAAAAATTCTTTTTCATTAGTTAAAATCTTTACATAATTTGTTTAGCTCCTTTAAGCAGTGTTCTTATCTTATCTCAGGTAGCTAGAGGGTTAATGTAGCCTGTAAAATTCCAGGGAGACAAGGTGGGAGTTGGCAAAAGACTACTTGTAGTAACTACTTAGATAAACTTGCAAAGCCTGTTTCTTGGCTAATGCTTGTAAGAAGTTAATGAATTGCGTTGTCTCGAGGCACTGCTTTTTCAGCTAAGAGAGATCAGTATCTGTCAGGCCACATGTTTCTAAGAAATTTTCCTTTATAATTAATGTAAAAGCAAAACCCAAAGCACTCAAAATTTCCAGAATATAATAATGCAAAGTGGGATATGCCACGCATTCCTTCTTTTGGAATTGTCTGCCTTGCAGGATTCCAGTGGAACGAGCCTTGCTCAAGATCCAGCTATTAAAGAGCTGTGGCAGATGTGAGATGATAATGCATCAATAAAAGCACATTAAATATATATGATGCTATATATACTGTACATTATATATTTTATAAATGATATGTGATATTATATATTATATAAGAAATATTTATATTACACATACATATATATATATATATAAAATATATACATACTGTTAGAGTATATGGGGGCAAAGTAAACACAGCTTTATTTAGTAATAAAACCTGGAAGGAGGCATCTGACCAGGGAGAGAGCCTATGAGAGTCAGAAAGCCTGCCTCCTTACAGTCTAGAGGCTTTTTCTGGAGCAAGTTGTGTAGGGGGAGTACAGGAATAGTCATGTAAGCTGCTGGTTGGTGTGCTAGTGGCCACGTCATCTTGGGACAGATCAGTGGTAATGGGGAGTTTCTCTTTTTTTGTTCCTTTGTTCTCAGTCCTCCTCTGGCATGACCTCATGGCCAGACTTCACAGTGCCCACACCTATGAAATCTCTCATTAATTTTTTTCCTCTGGAAAATCTTGATCAATACAGGAATAATATGATTAGATTAGTGGTTTGAGCTTAAGAATAATAATTCCAGCTATAGAATTAGAGATAAAATGGAATCACTAGAATAATAGGAACTCTAGGAATCCAGGGCAAAGGGGAGATCAGGCCTGAAAACTGTAGTCTTCAAAAAGCTAAGAATTGCTTTTTATATCTTTACATAGCTAAAAAAATTATAGAATAATATTTTATGACATTTCTATTTCATAAAGAGCATTTTATTGGAGTACTGCCATGTTCATTCCTACATATATTGCCTATGACTGTGCTCACACTACAATGACAAAGATATTTATAAGAGAAATCATATGGCTGGGAAAACCTGAAATGCTTACTGTCTAGTCCATTGCAGAAAATTTTGCTGACTCCTCACCTAGAATATGAAAAACTGGATGGCTAGGTCCTGAATATGAGTTATATTCAGAAAAGTTCTACCACCATTAAGAATTAGCATCACCTAAAAATAAACTGGCAATGAGAAAATAATTCTAACTCTTTTACTTAACAATACAATACCAACTGAAATAATTTGAACACATACACACACAAACACACATATATTGGAAAAGCCCATATCACACTGATAATCTAGGGAGGAAGAAAGTTCTATAAGAGAAATTTCAAAGAATTTCCAACAGATGTAGTGTTTTGAATAGGAGATTAAAGGAATCCAGGTAAGATTCTTGCAACTTCCTTTCTGGAGAAAGTGATATCATTTGCCAGGGCAAAAGTAGAAGAGATATTTTGAGTAATAGTGATTAAGAGCTGAAGCTTTGATGTCAGCCAGTACTGAACTATAACATTATTTTTATAACTTCATTAATCAAATAAATATTTAATGAACATCAACTATGTACCAGATGATAATATAGTCCCCAACCTCTGATGGTTTGACTTATGATTTTTCAACTTTACAATGGTGTGAAAGAAGTATGTGTTCCACAGAAATCATATTTTGAATTTTGAAATTTTATCTTTTCCTGGAATAGCAATATTCCATATACTATTCCCATACAGTGATGGACAGTGGCAGCAATCACTACTGTGATCATGAGGGTAAACTACCAGTGCTATACCCTGTACTGTGCTGCTAAACGTCGATGTTCTGTAGATTAGATTAAATGCATTGTTTGTTGGTTGATTGATTGATTTTTGGTGTTACTGTGGAGTCCTGGAGCAATCAACCTCTAAGCTACACCGCAGCCTATTTTAATTTTAATTTTTTGAAATGGGATCTTACTATATTGCTGAGGGTCTCACTAAGTCCTGAAGTTGGCCTCAAACCTGCGATTCTCCTGTTTCCACCTTCCAAATACCAGGATTACAGACTTGTGCCACCATGTCCAGCTAAATGCATTGTTGACTTATGATATACTCAGCTTATTATGGGTGTATCAGGACATAAACTCCTCATAAATCAAGGAGCATCTGTACTTGGTATTGTACAAGCTCAGCATCTCTAAACCTGTTTCTTGAACAAGTACCTTATGAATCTACTGTGAAAAGTAAATAGTAATCACCACTACTACCACTGTGACAGGAACAACAATGATAAAAAGGTGCTGTTTGTTATGTGTACAGCATCACTCAATGTACTTCATTTGAATTCCCACACCGTTTTACAAACAAGGAAACCAAAGTACAGAGAAGTGAAGCAAACTGCACCAAATTCCACAGCTCATACTCACCTCTCCTTTAATAGCAGGTGTGCTCACCTCTCATACATGTACATTGCATATAGTTATGTGTAGTGATTAAGCAAGGTGTAACATGCATGTGAAATAACTAAGCAAAGTATAACACCCATGTGCAGTGACTAAGCAGTGTAACATACATGTGTACTTCACATGGACATGAACGTGTACAAATGTGTGCAAAACCCTATATAAGGAACCTATATGAGGAATAAAAGTTGTTGTTTTCTGTTTGTTCTCCTCCAGATGGAAACTCTATGTGTTTTCTTCTCTGCTGGGGAGCTCACTCTCTGCAAACCACAGCTGTCCCCTGACCAGGCCCCTGACAGCTGCTGCAATTGGAAATGAGATAGTCTGCATACAGAGTGCATGCCATTAACCACTCAGCTGTATTTCTCAAAATAAAATAAGATAAAACAAAAAAATGGACAACATTATATCTACATTTTGATTGTTTAATAAAAGGTGTCAAAAAACTATTTCTGGAAATCACTTAAAACTTCAGTATAAATGGGAGGTCCACCAAGTGAGAAGAATGGAGCACAGGTGGAGACCACTCACACACACACACACACACACACACACACACACACACACAGAGCAAAACAAGCTGGGTCTTTTCTTACTAAAATACAGCTCTTCCTGTAGTAAGCTGCTTTCCTAGGGAATGATGTCAGACAGAGCTACACATGTGGCCTTGATGGTGGCCAAGTATAAAAGCAAATTAGAGGCTGGGAGTGGTAGTGCATGCCTGTAATCCCAGTACTTTGGAGGCTGAAACAGAAGGATAAAAAGCTCAAGGGCAGCCTCAGCAGCATAGCAAGACTCTCAGTCAACTGGCAAGACCCTGCTTCAAAACAAAAAAATAAAAAGGGCTAATAAAAAAGAGGTGTTAACAGAACATAGGTAGACAGTAAGTCAGTCACAGAAGACTCTGTGGAAGCTCTGGGAAAAGCATTAGTCATCCATATTCAAAAGTGAGTAAAGATAGGAAAGTGAGTCTCATGAAAAGATCCTGCCACCTAAAATGAGTTTTGTACCATCTTTGAAATTAAAGAAAATATTTACTTAATTAAGCAAGAGTCTAGAGATAAAAAGAAATTGACTGAAGTGAGGGTAAACACAAAAATAATGCCACAGAAGAAAATAATACTACAGGAGAATCGAAAATAATTTTCAAGAGATTTTCCCTGCCTTGCATGAAGATAAATTTCTGATGGATGAATGATTTAAATGTAAAATATAAGTCAATGAATGATTTATATTTTATAGCATAGAATATAGAGCTGACCATGATTGTGGAGTGGAAAGATTTTTAACTACAAACTCTATAGCTAATCTCAAAATAGATATTATAGAGAAAATATGAGTATATTTGATCTGATTGAAAAGCAAGTGAGATATTAAGAAAAACAATGATGGCATATATAGCAAAACAGGTAGATATGTGTTTTTCTAGAGAGATGATAGTGCAAGGTACTTGTTGATTGCAACTTGATGTCTTAGCAATAAACTTTCTCAGGACCACCCAAACTCAGAATAGTGTATACACAGGGAAAAGATCACATAGCCTATCCTCTAAGATCAACAATTTACTGAATACATTCACTATTTCCACTCTTGATGAATGTTCACTCTGGACTTTCTCTGTTGCCTAGAGTCAGAATATTAGCCTGCTTCTCTCATCTCTGTAATCTCCTAAAATTTCAGTACTAATTTTCTACCTGTTCTTTCCTACAACTTCTTTCTTATCTAAACTTCTTTTACCTGCATAAATCTGTCATACACTAGTTTAATCTAACCTGACCATCAAAATCTTTGCATTAGTCCAATTTTCATTAGCATAAAACAATACCTGGGGTGGTCTAACTTTATAAAGAGAAAAGTTTTATTTAACTCACAGTTTTGAAGACAAAGTCCACGATTGGGCAGTACCATTGGTTTGGCCTCTGGCGAGGGCCTTACTGCATTATGGCAGGAGCACATATGGGAGCAAGAGATTGCATCCCAAAGCAGGAAGCCAGAGAGCAATTCAAGGACTGGACTCACTCATAACAATTCACTCACCTGAAAGGTCTCTTCAGGAGACCAGTAGCAACACCTCCAGTAACCTAACCACCTTCCATTAGGCTCCGCCTATTAAAGGTTCTACCATGTCCTATATTGCCACATTGGAGACCAAGTCCCCAACACATGAATGTTTGGGAAAAAAACCTCAACTCATGTCGGAATCATGGAAATCTCCAAAGGATATTGTAAAAAAACAAACAAACAAACAAACAAACAAATTTAAAAAAAGCAATGTGAAAAATGGCATGCACAATGTGTATGTAACATTTGTGCTACAAAGAGTGGATTATAATTAACTGTACCCACTTAAATATGTGTAAACTATTACAAGATTTAAAAAGAAATACTAATGATTCCAATTCTCCATGGCAGGAACAAATGTGTGACTGGGATAGGATACAGGAGTGAGTTAAAAATTTTTCACTATATGTCCTTCTAATCTTTTTAATTTTCAAATTTATAACCATAGCATATAATGTAAAAATTTTAAAAAAGTTGTATAAACTATTCTGAGAAATTTGTTTCTTCTGTGGCCTTTAACCACATTTTGTTTAAAAATGTTTGCATTTAAGTCCTATATCAAAGTTTAATATTTGTGAAGGCATTTTACTCAATAATGAAGGTGAAAATTAAAGTAAAATTCACCTATCTTTGGGAAAATCATAAGTTGGCAGGTAAATAGGCAATACTAACTGTATCATAATTTAATTCTTACCTGATTTATTACCCATTTATTCAAACATCAATTTCAGAAACAGTAAAATATAAATAATAATTTTGTGATTGTGATGAACACAGAATTTTTAAGAGCCAGTCCAAGTCTCAGTTCCATTAGGCTTTTACTTGTATCAGTGGCCTTCTTCTCTTTGGGCATTTTGTTTTTATTTTAAGTTGGTTATAATAATAATCATTTAAATAACACTTATGCCAGTCCTGTGCATATATTAAGGGGTGTTTTCCTGTTATGCAGAGAAGTAAACTGAAACCTAGTAACTGTTTAAGCAGCTAGAAATACTCAAAATCAGGTTTGTCTGACTTCAGAGCCCGGGTGCTTCTTTCAGTTGTATTTTTTTTTTTTTTTTTTTTTTTTTTTTTTTTCAGTACTGGGGATTGAACTCGGGGGCATTCTACCTCCGAGCTACACCCCCAGCCCTATTTTTTTACTCTTTATTTTGAAACCGAGTCTCACTAAGTTGCGGAGTGCCTCACTAGGCAGCTGAGGCTGGCCGCGAACCCGGATCCTCCGGTCTCAGCCTCCCGAATACTGGGATTACAAGCGTGCGCCACCACGCCCGGCTCAGTTGTATTTTTAAATGTATATATATATATAATTTCTTTCTTTCTTTTTTAGTGCATTGTAATTATACCTCATGGTGAGATTCAGAATGATAGAAACATACACGCCCACAGTATTCACTGTGTGCCACCCTCCAGGTCTATCCGCACTCTCCCCTCTCCATACATAATATTTACATGGATAATACATAGCTTCCTCTATGAACTAAGGATTATTTGAATTCTGTATTTGTGTAGGTGGTCCTAAAGACTGAACCCAGGAGTGCTCTACCACTGAGCCACATCCCCAGCCAACCCTTTTAGTTTTTTGAGACAGGGTCTTGCTAAGGTGCCAAAGTTGACCTTCAACTTGTGATCCTCTTGCCTCAGTCTTCTGAGTAGTCAGAATTACAGATGTGTACCCCCACACCAGGCTAATTATTGTATTTAATTCATTAATTTTATAGCAAATGAATAATAAGTCTTTTGCTTATGGTAAAGTTGGCAGTGCTTAGGATCAAGCACAATTCTGGGAATTTAATCATCAGTATAAAGTGCTTTTAGATGACGTGAGAATATTTCGATGAAAATTGTGTCGCTTGGGGAAAAAACATCCATTATATACACATTTATAATGGAAATACGAAAATGCTCTTCCCGACTTAAAATATGAGATCTTGATTGATATTAACAGTTATCTTTTTGATAACATTTATAATTCCAAGATAGTTAATAACTAAGTATACTCCTATGCTTATAGACTTAACATCACCCAAAGCACCTACTTATGGTCAATTACATCACTTAAAGTATAGATACATATGATGGTTATTGTTCCAAGATGCCAAAGTTTAAACTTTCTTTAACATGAAAAGTTCCCCTGAGCATTTTACATTTTACAGACCAAACAAACTGATTCAGATAAGATGCTAGCTACTCTCAGGGGAGCTCCTGAAGGCAGTGGTGTGTGATAAAGTTCTGCTTACTTTTGATGAATTCCTCCATGAAGAACATGTTTTCTCTGCTGTGCCTGTGGTTGATACCACCAGGGAGCAATTCCACTGTCACTGATGAATGCTAGCTAGGTCAGACCTTGTCAGTGCAAATGAAAGTCTTGTGATTAGTATTCTGTACCTTCTTACTAATGAACCTTCTAATCATGAAATCTGTCTGTACTTATAATCTTCTTCTAACTGTTAAGTGCCCTTGAAAGGTTAGATGCGCTGGAAATAGCAGCATTATTTTTTCTTTCTTTCTTTTTTTTTTTTTCTTCTTGCATCACGCCTTTCAAATTTAGTTTTAGACTTGCTGTTAATGACTCTGAGGATTAGAGTTATGACATTATATCCTTATAACATTAGTTGTAAAATTCCAACATGCCAGCAAAAGTTAAAACATAAAAAGACACTTATAATCATCATAATAAGTTTTTTAAATATTCAGCCCTCTTGTGGAACATTTTAACAGTAGAAAATATATGTGAGAGTATTTATAGTAGATTTTACTAGAAAAATATTTAATCAGAAAAAGATCGAAGGAAAAAGTAAAAATAAAAAGGAGAATCTTTGAAGTCAATATTTAAGAAAAAGTTATTCAATGTAACCTGAATAGCTTCATCTAAACATTGTATATACATATATTGTATGTATGTGTAGGGGTGTGTGTGTGTGTGTGTGTGTGTGTGTGTGTGTGTGTGGTACTAGGGATTGAACCAGGGGCATTCTACCTCTGATCTATACCCTCCAGCCCTCTTTATTTCTTTTTATAATTTTGGTTCTAAGTTGGTGAGGTCTTGCTAAGCTGCTAAGGCTGGCCTCAAACCTATGATCCTCCTGTTTCAGCCTCCCAAGTACTGGGCTTACAGGTATGTGCCACCACTCCCAGCTACTGTTTATATTTTTAACTGGACAAGTATTTACCTACTATTGCTCCAAATTAATTATATATTTCATTGAATCCAGGACATTACCAATAGTAAGGTGTATTATTATTTTATATATAACTAAGAAAGAAAAATGCTGCCAATTAATCTATGACAAGGTTTTGATGGGAAGTCGCACACATTAAAATGTGAAAACTATGTATAGAACTAAGGCAAAGTATCAATTAAAGGTTAAAGATGTTAAAACATGAAAAATACTTTTCTGAATTTATGAAGTAAAGCTTGCAAAAAGTAAGGATATTAGGTAAAAGTAGTTCAGGAAGCCTTCTATGATAGCACCATTTTTCCTAACCAACATTTCAACCAAATCTGTGTTCAGTAGGGCCTAAAACTGAATAGTCTATCTGAATTTATAGATCCATCTTTCTTTTAGAAATGCATCAAAATGAGCCGGGCGTGGTGGCGCATGCTTGTAATCCCAGCATTTGGGAGGCTGAAACCGGAGGATCCGGGTTCGCAGCCAGCCTCAGCTACCTAGTGAGGCACTCCGCAACTTAGTGAGACTCGGTTTCAAAATAAAAGAATAAAAAATAGGGCTAGGGGTATAGCTTGGAGGTAGAATGCCCCTGAGTTCAATCCCCAGTACTGCAAAAAAAAAAAAGAAATGCATCAAAATGGAATTATGAAAATATTCAATTGACCCACAGAAAGGCAGGAAAAATGACAGTAGAGAAGAAAATGGAAAACTAAAAGTAAAATGACAAACATAAACCCTAACACACACAAAAAAAATTATATTAAATGATCCAGGAGTGGTGGCACATGCCTGTAATCCCAGTACTTGGGAGGCTGAGCCAGGAGGAATACACTTTCATGACCAGCCTCAGCAACTTAGTAAGCCTCTCAGCAACTTAGTGAGAACCTATTTCAAAGTAAATTTTTAAAAATAGGGTTGGGGGTATAGCTCAGAGGTAGAATGTCCCTGGTTTTAATCACAAGTACCACAAAAACGTTACTATAATTAGGAGAAATATACTAATTAAAACAGATTTGCAAAGTAATTTTTAAAACATGACCTAATTATATGCTGTCTATAAGAAAGTCATATAAATTTTAAAAGTATAGGCAGATTAAAAAAGGAAATGGGCATAAATGATAGATCATGCAAACATACATTAAAGAAAAGTAAGAATCGTGGTTCTCATGTTAGGTATAGTCAACTTCACAGCAAAGAAAATCATCAGACAGAGAGGAGCATTATACTTAGCCAGAATGCATTGCCTTCCTATGGCAGAAATCAGAACTGCGAGATTCTTGAAGCAAAATTGGCAGAACTCAAAAGACAAACACACAAGCCTATAATCATTTGGAATTTCACTGCTCTGTAACAAAAATTGAAACAAAACATGAGACAGAAAGTTGAGGAAGACTATAAAGTGCAACATGATGAACCAACATGATCGAACTGAATTTCATAGAATACCTGACTCACAGCAGCACAAACACATTATTCGCAAGCTCGCATTGGTCAGATGCAGAGACTATAACCCGAGACATAAACAAATTCAGCAAATTTAAAAGAATTAAAATCATATACAGTTTATTCTATGACAACAGTGAAATAAAACTATTAATACCAGAAAGATATCATGAAAATCTCCAAACATTTGGACATTGGAAAACATACTTCTAACTAACCCATGGATCAAAGAGGAAACCTCAAGAAAAATTTAAAAAGTATATTGAACTGAGCTGGACATGGTGGCGCATGCCTGTAATCCCAGTACTTGGGAAACTGAAACAGGAGGATTGAAAGTTCAAGGCCAGCCTCAGCAACTTAGAGAGACCCTGTTTCAAAATAAAAAAATTAAAAGGCCTGAGAGTATAACTCAAAGGTAGAATGCCCTTGGATTCAATCCCTAATAACACACACACACACACACACACACACACACACACAACACACACACACACAACATTGAACTGAATAAAATTCAAAATATAACGTATTAAAATTTGTGAGAAATAGTTACTGTAGTGTTGAGGTAAACTAATATCATTAATTGGAAAAAAAAGTCTCAGATAAATAAAAAGCTCCAGAATCCAGAAAATCAGGGAAAAAAGGAAATAGCCAAAAGCATAAGTCAATGAAATTAAAAATGGAATAGTAAAATCAGTAATAAGAACTGATTCTTTGAGTGATCCATAAATTTTCATAAACATCTATCAAAATAATAGGCACAAAAAGAGGGCAAATCACCAGTATCAAAATGAAAGAGGATTCATCAGTACTGATCCCCGAAACAGTAAAAACAAAAAATATGAACAACTCTACCTATAAATTCGGTAACTTGGATGAAATAGAACATTCCTTTTAGAGACACAAGTTACAAAACTCACACAAGAAACAATAAGTAATCAGACTTGTGAAAGTCTGTACATTGCATTTCTTTCGAATTTGTATGTTGGAATTTAATACGTTGTGTGAACTTAATACTATGTGAGGTTCCCTCTCAAGAATGGTAATTATTAGTGTCCTTACAAAAGAGGAGGGTAGGAAGCCAGGTGTGGTGGTGCACACTTGTAATCCCAGCATTCGGGAGGCTGAGACTGGAGGATCCGGTTCGCGGCCAGCCTCAGCTACCTAGTGAGGCACTCCGCAACTTAGTGAGACCCTGTTTCAAAATAAAGAATAAAAAATAGGACTGGGGGTGTAGCTTGGAAATAGAATGCTCCTGAGTTCAATCCCCAGTACCGCAAAAAAAAAAAAAAAAAAAAAAGGAGGATAGGAGCTGCCTGGCTCCTCCTGCATGTGTGGACATGGCAAGAAGATACTATCTGTGAGGAGCATGCTCTCACCAGACACCAAATCTCCTACCCCTTGATTTGAGATTTTCAGCATCCAGAACTGTAATACATAAATTTCTGTTGTTTATGAAGGGCTCAGTTTATTTTTGAGATCCTGTTTCAAAATAAAAAATAAAATAGGGCTAAGGGCATAGTTCAGAGTTAGAACACCCCTGGGTTCAACTTCCATTACCCTCTCCCCGACACACACATCATGTGTATCACAACGAAATGGGATTTATCCCAGACATCAAGATGCAAGGCTGGTTCAGTATTCAAAGTCAATATAATCTAATACATTAACAGGTTTATACAAGAAAATTCATATTGTCAGATGAAGAAAAGATCTTTAACAAAATGTAATACCCATACCTGATTTAAAAAAAAAAAAAAAACTCTTAGAAAAATAGAGATTAAAGGATGCTATGGTTTGGATATGGTTTGAATGTTTCCTCCCAAAGGTCCATGTGTTGGAACCTGATCCCCATTGTGAGGTATTAAGAAACTGGAAACTTAATCCATCTATATTGTTTACAGGTGGTACCACTGGGAGGTGACTAGGATTAGACAAGGTCATCAGAGTGGAAACCCCATGAGTGAGTTATTGGTGACTTTATAAGAAAAGGGGTAGAAGTCAGAACACTCTCTCTCTCTCTCTCTCTCTCTCTCTCTCTCTCTCTCTCTCTCTCTCTCTCTCTCTTTCTCTCCCTTGTGAAGCTGTACATTACCTTAGGATTCTGCCAGCAAGAAGTTCATCATCAAATGAGGCCCCTCAACCTTACACCTACAGAACCATAGGTCAAAATAACCTCTTTTTAAATAATGTAGCCTGTCTCAGGCATTTTATTATAGTAATGAAAACCAGACTAATAAAGGGAGCTTCTTCACAACTTAATAAAAAGCATTATAAAATAAAACAAAACAACAGAAACAAAATCCAAACTCACCCACAGTTCACATTATCCCTAATAGTGGAAAGGGGAATGTTTTCTAAGATCAGGAACATGTTAGGAATTTCCACTTTTGATTCTCTTATTCAACATAGTGCTTAAATTTCTACTCAGTGCAATAAAGAAATAAAATCTCTACAGATTATACTACATTGTAGGTAAAGGACTACTTCTCAAAAGGATTTCCATTTCTTTTTTTTATTTTTTCATATTTTATTTCAACTTTGTGTTTGTCATACTTCTTCAGAACAAGAACTCTCTCCCAAGAATATCCCAGTGCAAAATTATCCATTCTACACTAGAAAAATACTTGGAAAACAGCCGGTACACGGATTTCACTCAGCCAAACTGAGAGTGATATACCTTATCCCCATGACTGTCTATGTGTCTATTCAGTTTCTGCATTCATTTAATGCCTCCAATACACACTCTTCAGTACTTAATATAACATCACTTTCCCCTATTATTATATATTCTGGTTTGCCTATCTTTCTAGTTAGGCTCTAAGACCCCTTAGCACTTTGAAAGTATGCTTGGCCCATATATATTGGTTGAATTCAACAGCACGTTGTTTCATCTCAATGCCTAGCATGGGTCTGTTGCAAAAAGGTACCAGTAAATGTCTGCTAAAGGAAAGACTGAACACACCAGAATGACACACTTAAGAGAAAACAGTATCTAGAGGAAGTCACTTAGGAAAAATTGACAATGGATAATGATAGAAGAAGCTTTTAGCACAGTGAGATGACTGGGGAAAAGTATAGAATACTAGGTTCTATTGCATTCCTTTTAGCTGCATGTTTTGGGAATGATCCTTGGGTTGCATTGCTTTTGAGAAAAAATATGGTCATAGTATCCTGGTTTCTAAAATCCTTTGCTTTTCAAGTTCTTTCTTTCATCAGCTCACGGTTCTTCGTAGCAAGCCAGTCCAGGCCACAAGTACTTATGATACCAATCATTTATTTAGCTTATGATTTAGCTGTCTAACCCACCTCTGCTGATCTCCACTGACTTGCTCATGCCTCCGTAACACTCAGTGGGTGGTTTCGCTGGTCACTGGATAATCTTAAGATTGCCCACTTAATTCATCAACCCCACTTATATGACTAACATTTGGCAGCCTATCTACTGAGGCACATGAGCAACTGGACCATGTGTCTGTCAGAATTTATCAGGTTAATAACAGGCTCTGTCACATGGTAACCACAGGAGTCCAAAAGCAGCAAGTGAGCAGGCCACAGTGCACTAGCATAGTTAAAACTTCTGTAGTCCTGCCATTGCTTGATGATCAGCTTTGATGACCCCTTTCAGGATGTGACCTCCCTCACTGCCCGCTTGTCCCTTTGCATAGGCAACCCAAGTGTCCAGGCAGCAGCTGTAGCTTAATTAATGAGACATAAGTAGTGGCATTACCCCTTGGAGACAAATTCCTCAAAACTTACCTCTTTGCTTAAGAATTGCAGTGACCAAAAAAAGAAAAAAAAACAAGTTCTTCACTTGCAATCACTGAAAAAAGGGCTGTGGGGTGACTCCTGGTTCCACTCTTTGGTTTCCATATATTTGCCTACTGGGGACATAGTGACGTATATGTTTATGGATTTGTAATTATATTCTGGAAGATGATACCCAATTGTCTCTGAGCTGGTTTCTCAACTGTACTTCTGACAGATCCTTCCATCCTTCTCTTGGACCAGCTGCTCAGTGGTAAGAGATGGACTATGAATGGATACCCAGGGCATGCGATACAGAAGCAAAGTCCACTATAGCTCTCTGCCACCAACTGACTGGTTGGTTTTCTTGAAGGATATTTTAGTGGGTTTTGTTTGTTTGAAGGATGTTTTGGTGTTTTTGGTCTGGTCAGATTGGACTTCTAGGGTCAGCAATACCTAGATAAGCAACAACTAGTTAAGCTTGGTTTTGTATCTAAGAAAAATATGTCAGAGACAAATAGGTGGTAGAAAGTTGAAGTGTTTCTTCATACGAACTTCCATCTTAGTTGCTCATCTACTCACATAGAAGTGCTATTATCTCCTTTCATCTAGGGAAAGCTATTGTGGAATTATAAATAATGAAATTAAATTAAAATTTTTAAACTAAATACCATAATTTTATTTTAAAAATTGGGGGAGAATATTTATGTAAACATCCTTCTCATGTTTTTGTAAAAAACTAAAACAACCCTCAAAATAGTTTAATGAGATTTTATAATTTGGAAATAAATAATTCTAATATAAATATTTGTTATGAAGATAATTTCTGAAATGTTTTATAAAAATTATGAAAAGGCTACAATATCTCCTGCTTTTGTCTTTGTACAGGAACAGCTCTAAATCTTAATTATCTCTATATTTTATAATGTTCCTTCTCTGTAATGGCAAGCAAAATCTATTAGTAACAGCTATCATTTATATAACATTTAATAGTTTGCAAACATTGCTTCATTTATTTTATCATTTGATCTTTCTAACAATTTTATAGGAGATATTAGCATTCATAGTAGTTAAAAACTTAATCTTCCAAGAGGTTAAGTAACATGTCCATGTTTTCTTGATAAAAATTTTTCAGAGTCAGGACTTGACCTAGCTTTTCTGACACTAGAGATGCTTTCTATATTTTACCTCTATCTTTTGCTTCAGTAAGTTATCCTGGTTGAGTTATTGGATTTGGGCCTTATTTTTCTTTGCAATATACACAGAACATTTAATTGATAAGATCTTTCTACCCTGACATATCATTTCCTTTGGAATACTTCTGGTAGACATGGAAATGGATAATTTTATTTATGTGCAGAATCAACATGTTATAAGTGAAGAAAACTAGACATTCTACATTTTATCAGATTGAGTTAATTTGCTACATGGTGACTCTTTCCTAAGACTAATCCTAAATGTGAGTTATAACATCTAATACCTATATGTGGTGAAGTCATAGAAAAATAGAAAAAAAAAAGGAGGGTTTGGATAATGACTATAAATGTTTCCTTTGAAAACTGTCTAATTTGGCTAAAAGATAAAGATCTTATATTATTAATACAATAAATATTCTATGGTTATTTGAATAATTTATATTTCAAAACAAAGAAAGAGGTCTGAGAAGCATAGAACAAAAACAGTAAAACTTTCTACAATTCTCTAAATTTTATTTTTCATTTGACTAACTTAGTGCAGTAATTCTAATAGTTGCCTGAGCTGATTAATATTTTATATTAATATTGTAAGGTCAAAAAGCATGAGCTCAAATCCTAATATTTCCATGACAGCTGAGTAATCTTAAGGGAAGTTGTTACATCTCTAACTCAGCTCTCTCAGCTGTAAAATATTAATATGTCTCTTGGAATGCTTGTGAGGATTAAGTGACAATACATATAATGAATTTACTGCAGTGCTGAATACATTGTAATCATTATACATATATACAATAGTATTATGATTTTAATATTTCCCAAACCTTGCTTAAACCACCAGAAAAGGGTCTTAAAATCAGCCTCATTATTTCCCTTAAAATGAGAGGCAGGTAGCAAGTTTACGGAGAAGAAGTCAGCAGAATCCAGGCTTGTGTCTAAGCAAAAAGAAAATGTCAGGACATAGGTGAAGACATTCTTGAATTTTTTTCTTATAGAAAATAGCCATGCCATGCCTACTCCTAATACCAGATTGTGTTATTAATTTCATAAAATGCTTTTGAATGTGTTTGACCTCATGGAAAGAACACCATAGTACATGTCTCAGTGGGTTTGCCCAGCTACAACAAAATGCCACAGACTGTATGTATGACTTACATGATCCACATTTCTCTCTCCCAGGTCTGGAGGCTGGAAGTTCACGGTCAAGGTACCAGCCTTGTCAAGTTCTTGGAAAGGACCCCTTTTCCTGGGTAAGAACACATGGCCTTTCTAGGTGGGAGCACACCTGGAGATGAGGAGGGCTCTAGACTGTTCTTAGAAGAGCAATAATCCCATCTTGGAGGCTCCACTCTCATGATCTTATCTAAACAGAATTACCTACTCAAAGTCCCACCTCTAACATCATCCTCTTGGGGGTTAGAATTTCAAAAATATAGATTTGTGGAGGGTAGGCCCAAATGCCCATTCAGTCCAAAATAGTACTTTCCTGATTACAAAGGTAAAATCTAATCTGGAATGAATTAAAGTATCTAAAACATTGACAACTTAAATTAGATAATTAATTACTACTACAGAGGTTACCACTATTTGCAGAGCAGTTTTTACAATTAATTTTGAACTACAGGTAGAAATGATCATTAAAGGAAATTATGGTGTAAAAAATTAAGGCAGAGCCGGGTTTGGCGGTGCACACTTGTAATCCCAGTACTTGGGAGGCTGAGACAGAAGGATCGCGGGTTCGCAGCCAGCCTCAGTTACTTAGTGAGGTCCTCCACAACTTAGTGAGGCCCTGCTTCAAAATTAAAGAATAAAAAATAGGGCTGGAGGTGTAGCTTGGAGGTAGAATGACCCTGGATTCAATCTTCAGTGCCAAAAAAAAAAAAAAAAAAAGGCATGGTGGAGCATGCTTGTAATCCCAGTACTTGGGAGGCTGAGACGGGAAGATAGCAGGTTTGAAGCCAGCCTCAGCTATTTAGTGAGGCTCTCAGAAACTTAGTGAGACCCTGTTTCCAAACAAAATATAAAATAGGTCTGGGGGTGTAACCAGGAGGTAGAAGACCCCTGGGTTCCGTCTCCAGTACCACACACACACACACACACACACAAGCCATGATACATAAATTCCTCGAAAACATCCAAAATCAACATAACATACAAGAGTATTTTATAACCTCATGGCAGAGCCACATCTATTGAAGAAAGAATGTGATCTGGTATTTACTCAGGCTCAAAAAATAGACAAAATGGATTCTTAAACCCTATCAAAATCTGTAACTTTTTATAGGGTAAGAGACAGCTGCATATAATAGGAGAAAAGAAAAAAAAA
Organism: Graphiurus murinus; assembly: GCA_004027655.1. Taxonomy (NCBI): domain Eukaryota; kingdom Metazoa; phylum Chordata; class Mammalia; order Rodentia; family Gliridae; genus Graphiurus; species Graphiurus murinus. The sequence continues at coordinate 19,157 of PVLC010014371.1, forward strand.
CCTCAAAAGAGGTTTAAGTTCCTTCCCTGTCTTGTTCTGTCATTCAGTCATCCTGTGCCAAGGTGCCATCCTATTGCTTAGGCAGCAGCTGTTTTTTATACCCATATTGCCCAGAGTAGGAAAGAATAAATAGAGCGCTTTTTTTTCCTGGAGACTCCCTGGAAATTACATATCAGATGTACGCTGAACATTTTATTGTCCACTTAGTTATATGACCATGCATATCTAAGAGTGAATGGAAAATTAGTCTTTTACTCTAAGTGGCCATATGCTGCTAGGATAGGCAGTTGATAGCCTCAGACATAAGATCAATTATGTAAGTCATAATTACAGGAGTTCTATTAGCTTAGGACAAACAGAAAATGCAAAAAAAAAAAAACTTGATGGATATTAACATTAACTCCCAATGAGAAGTGCTTACCTACCACGTCTAAAATAAAATCAGCAAATAAAATAATAAATAAATAAAATCAAAACATTATTATTATTATTTTTTTTTTTTTTTTTTTTTTTTGCGGTACTGGGGATTGAACTCAGAGGCATTCTACCTCCGAGCTATACCCCCTGTCTTATTTTTTATTCTTTATTTTGAAATCGGGTCTCACTAAGTTGTGGAGTGCCTCACTAGGTAGCTGAGGCTGGCCTCGAACCCGGATCCTCCGGTTTCAGCCTCCCAAATGCTGGGATTACAAGCGTGCGCCACCAAGCCCAGCAGTAGCAGCAATTGACACCAAAAAGTTTTAACAGTTATTAAATGGTGATTAAGTCTGGGCCCTGGAGCTTGGGTTGAGTCCTGACATTAACTGTACGGCCTTGAAAAAGATGCTTAGTACCTTCTATTCTTCATGTGTGAAATAGAAAAAAATGATACCCACTTGTTAAGGTTGTTTTGAGAATTAAGTAAATTAAAATGGAAAGTCATAAATATAGAACCATGCTACCTAGCATAATTCATATTTTATTGGTATTAAATCTAAGGAACATGTCTAATAATCATACTATATGAGTATATAATTCAGTTAAAGGTATATATTATTTTCAAAAAAATTTATCTGAATTTTCAAAAAATTCAGTTAAAGGTATATATTATTTTTATGCTTATTAAATTTATGTTTAATATTAGACCACATTATTATTGGGTGTAAAGTCTAATAAAGAGAAAGTGACCAATCGTTTATATTTTCTAGAAAATTTCAAATGAATACATAGACTGCCAAAGAAAACAACTGTAAAAACTTCATAATATTATAGGTAGAAATATATTTATCTTTAACATGAATTATTAGTATAGAGTTCTACAATATGAGTAGCCAAGAAACACATACATGGTATCAAAAAAAGAGAATAAAAGAAAATGTTATACCTAGTTTATAAATCAGTTGCTCTTTATTAAATCATTAACATTTTGTGAAATAAAGCCCAAATCTACTTGTAAAGTTTCATTTACTTAAAGTTTCATGAAATCTGCCCAGTAGTCTTTGTTAGTGTTTTGGAAATGGTCGTGTCTCAGATACTATGTGTAAAGTGCATTCATTAAAGGAACAGTAAAAATCTTGATATGCTGACAAATTGCACCCTCCAGTGGAAAAAAAATGTTAATCCATAAAAATTTAGCATGTTTGCATATTGCAACTTTCTTATATTCAAATGTGCTTCTACCTAAATTTTTAAAATGTAATTATATTTTCTGGCTTTTGAATGAATGTGTATCTATCCCTCTTAGATGTACATTATATTTTCTAGATCTCCTAGGAGTTTATTCCATTTCCAAATCTATTATGTGAATAGTCTGTTATGTTAGAAAAGTAAAAGAACTTTAAGAAAAAACAATTTTAGAGAGAAAAGTAAAAATTTAAAATTGTACTATATGTATGAGCACATATTAAATATTTTCTTAACAAATATCCTCAACTATGTATTTAGCATTAAGATATTTTAGGTATATCATAACTGTGTCAAAGGCTCTGAGTTTCTATATTAACAGCTTCTATTCATATTCCTATGAACAAGACTTTGCTTGGAAAATTCTGTGGTTGCTTAACATTAGAAGAGGAATTTTTCTTAAATGGTCATGTAAAAACTGGAGCCAAGTTGGGTGTGGTGGCGCATGCTTGTAATCCCAGTACTTGGGAGGCTGAGACAGGAGGACCTGGGTTCAAGGCCAACCTCAGCTACTTAGTGAGGCATTCCACAACTTAGTGAGACCTTGTTTCAAAATAAAGAATAAAAAATAGGACTGGGGGTGTATCTCAGAGGTAGAATGCTCCTGAGTTCAATCCCCAGGACCGCAAAACAAAACAAAAGCCTTATATATTCCTCTCATAAACTGAAGAGAGGAGAAAAAGGGAAGGGAGAAGAAATACTTCTATACCTGGATAGTATGTCAAGATTGGAGCGAGGGGCTGAGATACATGGACTAAACTCCCCCTCCCACTCCAGTTTTATGGTGATGAAAACAGGCTTACAGGGCTGTTAATTTTTTTTTAATCTAGAGTCCCCCCTAACAATGAAGAAAATTAAACATGACCCACAAGAAATATGAAACATAGACCATTTCTTGTCTATAAGTAAGAAGTGTCTTTATTTTTAAAACCATCAAGCACATGATTCATTTTACTACAAAATACAGTATATATGAGTTTTCTGTGTTATACGTTATTATTAATAAAATTACAATTTTTCAAAAAGAACCTAAACAATGAGCATATCTATATTTTCTACTCTAGTCTAAAAGTTGACCCTCATTGGGCATGGTGGTGCATTCGTGTAATTGCAGTACTTGGGAGGCTGAGACGGGAGGATTGCAAGTTCGAGAACAGTCTCAGCAATCTAGCAAGATGCTGTTTTAAAACAAAAAGTAAAATCAGAATGGAAGTGTAGCTTGGAGGTAGAATGCCCCTGGATTCAATCCCCAATACCCCTCCCCATCTCCAACACATACTCATGAACAGAAAAAGAAAGGAAATATGATATTAAAAATGTGATGAAATATATTTTGTACACAGACTGACCTGACTCCAAAACTGAATCATTCCATAATACTCCAGACCAGTGCCATAGTAATCCACCCCTTGCTCCATCCCGTTAAGATACGGCACTATCTGACTCAGGCATAGTGGAAATAGCTTTTCTTAACTGCCATTTTGCCTAGAAATTCTTTCTATTTGGGGTTTCCTTTCTCTACTGAAACATGGCCTCTAAAAAATCTCATCTGTTTCTTAAAAGTAATTCTCCTGTAGCCTTCCCTTTACACCCTTTATGCTCTCCAAGCAAAACAAAAGCTTGAGGGCCCAGCTACAACTCAGTCTTGTTTTTACCCTCAGCATCTTTTTTGAGGTCTTCCTTGTAGAGAATTATACTAAGAAATAAATCTTTTTCCCTATGTTACCACTTTGCCAAACATTTGCAGCCCTTGACAAATTGACCTAAATTTTCTCAAAAGAAAGCAAACACTGTCTTTATCTTTGCTTCCTAAAGCTCTTATAGCAGTGGCCTAATTCCGATGCCCTCCCTGTTGCCCTCTTCTCCTTTGATCTTGTCTCATCTTGGAAACCCCTGTCTGGAACCAGCCCAGAGTAGGTAGTCAGCTGCAGGGAAGGTTTGTTCTCAGCGCCCTTGAACACCTTCATCCTAATTCAGTGTTTTTATGCTGCTGGTTCTGTTTCGTTTCTCCTTCTTCTGAGTTGTTTGATTTATTTGTTTATAATCTTTTTACTTTATTTTACTTAGTTCTTACTTTCATCTCTTAAAAATATAACTCCAACTTCCAAAACTGCTATCTTATTAGTTTCAGTCTTTAACCTCTTAGTATGTCTTTTTTATTTCTTTTCTTTTTTTAATCCAATTAAGTTCATGATTTTTCTTTCTTTTTCAACTTCTCCATGCTAAACATTTTAGTAGGTTAGGCTCACAAACAAAGAGGAGAGAACAATGAAAGAAGAGTATCTTGTGTGTAGCAGAGGAAGCTTATTAATCAAAAAAACATAGAAACAGGCCAGGCATGGTGGTGCATGCTGGTAATCCCAGTACTTGGGAGGCTGAGAAAGGAAGATTGCCGGTTCTCGGCCAGCCTCAGCTACTTCGTGAGGCCCTCTGCAATTTAGTGAGATCCTGTTTCAAAAAAGAAAAAAAAAATAGGGCTGAAGGTATAGCTCAGAGGTAGAATACCCCTAGGTTCAATCCCTAGTAAACCCCCCCCCACACACACACACAAAACATAGAAACTTAAAATTCTAGTCTTTTAATGCTACAAAGAAGAAATGTGATTCTGTGAGAGCATGTGGATGGGTTATTAGCCTAGTCATACATAAAGAGAGATGAATTGAGGTCTTGTAAAGGGTGGATATATGTAAAAGGCCAAGTGCCACAGACAGACTGAGGGACAGCACTTCAAAAACCTCCTGAGAGAAATAGCAGTGTGATATGTAAGAAGTAAAGAAGGCCATTGGAGTGGACAGAGAGAAATGGGTTTGCACCATACATGTTTTAGAAACCTTGGCGTGTATCTTAAAACCAAAGGGAAACTATTCAATTGTTTTTGCAGAAGAAGAGTGATGTGAGATTAAAATTTGAAATCTTATTCCTCCACCATTTAGCTGTGTGACCTGACCTTTGGGCAAGTTTTTCAACCTCTTTTAGTCTCATCTCTAAGTGGCAATAGTAATAGACATTACCTTAGCATTGGTATAAGAAAGAGTCAAAGCCGGGTATGGTGGCACACACTTGTAATCCCAGCATTCAGAAGGCTGAGACCGGAGGATCCGGGTTCGAGGCCAGCCTCAGCTACCTAGTGAGACACTCCACAACTTAGTGAGACCCTGTTTCAAAATAAAGAATAAAAAATAGGGCTGGGGATATAGCTCAGAGGTAGAATGCCCCTGAGTTCAATCCCCAGTACCACAAAATAAAAAAAGTCAAGATAATAGCAATGGGTTCGCTTTATAGAGCATGTACCTTGCAATAGACACTGTTTTCAGTATCTCATGCTTTGTCTCTTGATCCTCTAGGTATAGGTTCCATTACTATCACTCCTATTTTTCAAGTAAGGTGCAGAAATCATGTGAAACAAACAAATCTGCTGATTAATGATAGAATTCCTACTTTATTGGATTTTACAAAGATTAAAAGAACTGATAGACTGAAAGTAGTTATCCCAGATTCCAACTTTGGCAAATATTAGTCATTGCATTAGAGGTCCTATGCTTACTAGTTATCGTATTGGAAGTAATGAATCATACTTTTTGTTTTATAATTACTTTGGCATATTATTCTCTTTTAAATCTACTTTTACTGATGCAGTGTAGTTTCACATCATAATGTAGCTCAGGGTGATAGGGACATACATGCACATAGCACTTGGTGAGCTTCTTCATTCCCCATACATGATACTGAGATTGGCACTGGCAATTTCACGTGAGTTCACAGCATCAATGGGAGTGCTTCCTTTATTAATTCTCCCTCCCCCACTCCACCTCCCCTAGATTCCCTACGTTGCTCTGCTGAGGTTTCTCCTTTATTATCTAAAGTCTCTCTTGTGTCCTGATTACTCCCTAGCTTCCACATATGAGAGAAAACATGAGCCATATATTTTTAAAACCCTATTCAAGGTTGAGTTCCAGTCAGCGATAAATTCTATTTCTTTTGGTCTATATTGTGGTACTAACTATTCTTAATTATTTTTAGACACGTTATTTGCTGTTTTCAGTGACCCTGGGAGCTTTGCTAGCACTGTCAACTCACGTGGGCCCCTGTAGTTCCCAGCTACAAAAACTTTAGTCTCCTTACTGTCTGTGCACCAACTATCGGGTGTTATTTCTCCATTTCAAGATTTTCCACTGGGCTTCTGCTGTTGTAAATACATTTTCCTAACTCTAACTTCTTTACCAAATACTTTCTCCAACCTTTTGCCTTAATGTAAACTTGGTATTACTTTTGGATATGGCTTCTGCATCTGCTCAAATGGATCTTTCCTGCCATCCATTGCTCCTGTGTTTGGTTTCCCTTTCTCTACCGCTGGTTTCTCAATACCACTTCCAATCCATTATTCCTTCAAATTAATATTGAAAAATTAGCTCCTTTAAGGTCCATATGTCTGCCTGTACCATGTCCTGCCCTCCTAGTCCCTGCCATCCCCAAACCCTGCATTACTTTTGTTCTAGAGACTTCTGCTTACATATATTTGTCCCACACAACATCCCTGTCTCTCAGGGCTGTAATTCCTACTTAATTGATCTCCAAATTCACTCCACTCAGACTGAACACTAGAGGTTATCAATTCAACGTATGGCCTGGATATGGCTGTTTGGTTCAGGAAATTTTTTAAATGTACTTGATGTGACAGGACCTTAAATCCAAACTCACATGAGATGTTCTAGGAAAGCATTTTCTGCCCTAAATATGAAAACGTGTTCCAGTAATCAGCCAGTATCCTCATTCTCATGCCCTCCTCTCCAGAAAATTACTCTTTTAAGGTCTCTATTGTATAAGATAGGATTAAAAACGCCTTGCTGGTCAGCACAGCACTTCCTAAAGACAATGGTAAGCTTTCGTAATCAAGGTGTTTTCATGATAAGATGACAGACCTCCTTTGTTCCTTGCCTAGCAAATATGACATGCTTTGACTTTGGGGTGTAAAGTCTAGAAGAACCTGCAAGAACTGAAATATCTGACACCATCTCTTTCTGATATTTTCAATCTTTTAATTTTTTCATTTAAAATATGTTTATAGTAGAAGAGCTTAAAATATTATTTTAGATTGAAGATCTTACAACACTTCGTTGCCTAGAAATAACCTCTGTTAATATTTTGATGTAATGTGTTCTATTTGTGGTACTGTGGATTGAATGCAGGGGAATTCTACCTTTATTTTATCTTTTATCTTGAATCAGGGTCTCACTAAGTTGCTGAGGGTCTCTTTAAGTTGCTGAGGCTGGCCACGAACCTACTATCCTGCCACAGCCTCCCAAGTACTGGGGTTACATGTATGTGGCACCAAACCCAGTTTCTGCTAATATTTTGATGTAATGTGTTCTAGTCTTTAATCAGTGTAGTTATTTCCTACACATGTGATCATACCATATGAACAAAACTACACTTTTTTTTCACATAAAATTATGACATAAGCATTTCTTATGTTGTTATAATCCATATCATTTTTGATATAAAATTCATGTGATTAAATTTTGCATTTTAAAGTGTACAATTCAGTGGACTTTTGTTTGCAAGACATCATGGACATTTTATATAAACAGAATTTACAATATGTGGTCTTTCATGTTTTGCTTCTTACACTTACCTTAATGTTATAAAAGTCTATTCACATGCAGTATGTGGGAATGCTTTGTTCCTTTTTATGGTCAAGCAATATTCAATTGTATGAATATACCAAATTTTGCTTATCAATTCTCAGCTAGTGGACATTTGGGTTGCTTTCAATTTTCAACTCTTATGAATAATGCTATGAACATTTGTGTACAAGTTTTTGTGTGAACATGTGTTTTCAATTACCTTGAGAATTTATGGAGAAGTGTAATTGCTTGGTCTTAAGGTAACTATGTGTTTAACTTTTGAAGGAACTGACAAACTGTTTTCTAAATAGGTGTGCCATTTTACTTTCCCACCAGCAGTTTATGAAAGCTAGCTTGAGTTTTGAAAAAGCGGAGCTCAACACGAGAGAGAAGCAGTTTTGTTCTGACTTTTGCTGCTCATTAATATATATATTTCACAACCTCCAACTAGTTTACTTATTCAAAAGTATTTACTGATGCATTACCAGAACTGAGGTATTTTACTAGTTATTAAGAATACTGATAAATGAGATTAATATGGCTTCTATCCGCAAAGTTTTTTGTCTTAATGATGAACTAGACAAGCAATCATGTAACATAGTAATTATAGTGTTTTAAGAGAAAAAAAAAGGAGGAACATTAACTTATACATGAGAACATTGCAGATTTCTTTCTGAAAAAATTATGCCTAACCTAAAGCTCTCTGAATTATACAAATTAATGGGACTACACCAAATCAAGAGAGGAACACATCGGAGGAAGAGTATTCTAATAAAAGAACCTGTATATCCAGAAGTCCAGAAGAAAACAGAGGATATGCTGTTAACTAAAAAATTTAAAGATAGCCGGGCGTGGTGGCACACGCTTGTAATCCCAGCATTCGGGAGGCTGAGCACGGAGGATCCAGATTCGAGGCCAGCCTCAGCTACCTAGTGAGGCACTCTGCAACTTAGTGAGACTCGGTTTCAAAATAAAGAATTAAAAAAAATAGGGCTGGGGATATAGCTCGGAGGTAGAATGCCCCTGAGTTCAATCCCCAGTACCTCAAAAAAAAAATTAAAGATGCTCCAACTCTTAATTTATATGATTAAGTAAAAACTGATAGATAAGTATGTTTAAATTTGAATAGAAATAAATGTTCCCATTACCAAAAAAAAAAGTAGGTATATGTTTCAGTAGACTAAATGGAGAACTAGTTATTCTTTCTTTTTCTTCTTCTTACGATTTTTTGGTACTGGGGATTAAACCTGGGGACATTCTACCTCTGAGCTATACCCCGCCCTTTATATTTTTTATTTTGAAACAGGGATTCACTAAATTGCTGAAGTTCTTGCTGAAATGCTGAGACTGTCCTCAAAACTGCAATCTTCCTGTTTTAGCTTTCCAAGCACTGGGATTACAGGTGTGTACCACCATACCTAGCTGAAAACTACTTATTCTTTACTGACATATTAGTATAAATGATGTAGACTGGATTAATGGGAAATTTTCAGAAGTGCCATCAACTATGGGGTCCTTTCAGCTTTTATAATCACTTGGCATGTTAGAGATTCTTAACGAGCTCTTATATTTTAGTGTAACTGCATATTTTTAAGGTCACTTATTTAGAAAAGGTTGTTGTTCAGAGCATAGTAATTGGGATGAATTTCCATTTGTGTCTTTATTCCTAAAAATAATTTGTTAACACTGCAGGATGAATTCAGTCATGAGTCAACTGTATTTTTTTTTTTTCTTTTGGTACTGGGGATTGAATCAAAGGGCATTCTACCACTGGCTATACCCCCAGCTGTGTTTATTTTTTATTTTGAAATAGAGCCTCTCTAATTTACTGCATGTTGGCCTTGAACCTGTGATCCTCCTGTCACAGTCACCTAAGTACTAGGATTACAGGTATGCACCAACTAGCCTGGCTCACTGGTCAAATCTTAATACACCATTACTGACACTGGAACTCCTCCATGCAAAAAAATTTTTACTTTATGTGATTGATTTAACATTCAACAATTTTTCCTTGGTTTGTGAATTGAGTCACGGCTAGTGAGATCTTTTCCATTTTCTGCTGTTTAGAAGTTTTTGCTTTATTATAGTACTTTTATGTCTCCAATATTTACACGGAAATTTTTGATCCATTTGGAACTTATTTTAATGTATTGAGAAGTTTGTATAGAATTTACTTTTTTTTTGATACCCACATCTTTCTTCATACTCATTTACTGAAAAGTCTTTCTTGCTAAAGATTTATTTTCTTATACAATAAATTTGCCTGCAAATTTTGATCCATTTTGGATTTTCTCTTCCTCTATTCTGTTTCATTGCATGCCTGTGTTCTTGTGTCTGTGTAAATCTTTTTTTTTTAAACATCTTTAGGCTTTCCATACAATAGTTTATATGCACTTAAAATTGATCATTTATGACATATGTACACCTTGGAGAAGCCATCACCACGATCAAAATCATGAACAAAAGCCTGGTGTGGTGGTTCATGCTTGTAAACCCAGTACTTGGGAGCCTGAGACAGGAGGATCACAGGTTTGCAGCCAGTCTCAGCTGCTTAGTGAGGGAGGCCCTTTCCAACTTAGTGAGACCTTGTTTC
>PVLC010014371.1:29135-39517 GCA_004027655.1 Graphiurus murinus
TTTTCTTTTCTTTCTTTCTTTTTTTTTTTTTGCGGTACTGGGGATTGAACTCAGAGGCATTCCACCTCCGAGCTGTACCTCTAGCCCTGTTTTTTATTCTTTATTTTGAAACCGAGTCTCACTAAGTTGCGGAGTGCCTCACTAGGTAGCTGAAGCTGGCCTCGAACCTGGATCCTCTGGTCTCAGCCTCCCAAATGCTGGGATTACAAGCGTGCGCCACCATGCCCGGCTAATATGACTAGTTTTCTGTGACTATAACTTGTGGTTTCTAGAATTCATATATTTTTTATATGAATATGCAAAAATAGGGCTTTTGAGAAGTTGTCATGAATGAACATTCTTTAGGAAAGGGCTGGAGGGAATCATCTTAGGACTTTTTCTACCCTTTTACTGTCTACAACTTACGGACACAGAATTCACTCCTTCTGCCATGTGAAGATGCAGCAAAAGAGCCCTCACCAGACACTGACTGCCAGTGACCTCATCTAGGACTTCCCAGACCTAGAACCATGAGAAATAAATTTCTATTGCTTATGAATTACCCGGTCTGTGTTATGATAGCAGCACAAAGGGACTAAGGGAGCATATTACTTCAATTACTATTATAACACAAGTATTATTATAACACAAATATTTCTCTGAGGTGTATATTAAAGGAGTAGGCCAGAAAACAATGTCTATTGATGTGCCAGACTTAACCTGTGGCTTGTATAAATATGAGGTAAGAATAATTTTTAAGGGTTGTAAAAAATGCAAAAAAGAAAAACTAAACTATGTTATACCTGGCTCTTTACAGAAGACAGTTTGTCAGCCCTGTTGTAGAGAATTGTATATGTAGGTTAAAGATTAGTTAAAATTTGTTCCCAGGTATTCTGTAGTAGTGATGATATTGAAAAACATCTGTTTCTGATTAAGTTTATTTGAAATGTCAAATTCCTAGAACAAAGTAGTTGCTTCATGGATATTCAAATGAAAAAAAATCATTTTTAGAAATAAATTTGTGAAACGACTTGGTAAAGAATATTAAGACCATGACAAATCAGCAAGAGAAGACACTGGAAAGAAATGTGTGGGAAGATTGCCTTTCTTGGCTTTCTGTCTCTGCTCTCTCCTTGTGGGCCCTCACTCCACTTGCTACTTTCTCTGACAAAAACTTCTGGCACCTTAAGGATGTAGTTGTCCTGGACCTTCGTGTTAATGGCTGAAGAAATTACGAAGGCATTATTTTTCTTTTCTTTTCTTTTCTTTTTTTTGTGGTGCTGGGGATTGAACTCAGGGGCATTCTACCTCCGAGCTATACCCCCAGCCCTATTTTTTATTCTTTATTTTGAAACCGAGTCTCACTAAGTTGCAGAGTGCCTCACTAGGTAGATGAGGCTGGCCGCGAACCTGGATCCTCCGGTCTCAGCCTCCCGAATGCTGGGATTACAAGCGTGCGCCACCACGCCCGGCTATTATTTTTATTTTCGTATTTTTCATTGCTGGTGGATTAGAATTTTCCAGAAATAAATCCAGAAGCCATAGTATAGAAGAAATAGATATGATTTATTCAAATTCGGAATTGGTTCATATGTTTGGGGGGTGGGGGAGAATGGCAGGTTCAAAGGACAAGCCACAGGCTGGAAATTCAGATAAAAGGTGAGGTTCCAGCCTTGAGTCTAAATTCTGCTGGGCTAAAACCTCAAGCAAGATTTCTAAGTTGAAGTCTTAAGTGCTTCTTTGGCAAAGTCTTTGCTCTTAAAGTTTTCAACAGATAGGATGAGATATCTACCTCGTTCTTGAAGGGTATTCTACTTTATTCAGGTCTAATGATTTGCCCTTTATCCACATCTACAACGTACCTCACGGAGACATCTGGAACAGTGTTTGACCAAAGTTTAGGCTTTTCTTTAAAGTCTCTATATAGGAGCACCCCCCCCCCCCCCCAGTTCTTCCACTGAGGATGATCCTTTCTGATTTGCAGCTATGCATGTGGTAGCCATGGGTGAAAGAAGGAAGCGGTGGTGCCATCCATTTAGTCTCAGGCTTTGTCTTATTTTCCTTATGTCTGTGTAATCACATGCTCTGGGACTTTACTATTCAAAATGTTATCCTCAGAGCCTCAATACTAACCCACTTTTGGAAATGCAAAATCTCAAACCGGGCATAGTGGTGTTGGTCTGTAATCCCAGTACTTGGGAAGCCGATACAGGAAGATGACAAGTTCTAAAGCAGCCTCAGCAATTTAGCGAGGTTCTCAGCAACTTAACCAAACTCTCCAAATAAAACAAAATAGAGCTGGAGGTGTAGCTTGGAGGCGGAACACCCCTGGTTCAATCCCCAGCATCTCACACACACCCCCAAAACCTCATCACACATAACACTACACCCCCAAAATCTCAAAACACACACACACAAAACCTCGGACACTTTCTTCCAAAGGTGTCCTTTGGATTTTTTTTTTTTTCCTTTTTATTCTGACTTTTCCTACCAGGTCTACCCTTAGGTGTAACTTTTCTGTGTACAACAAAAAACTTCAGAAGCCACCGTTTCAGTAGCAACTGCATTTAAATGAGTGTAAATCAGACAAATACACCAAGGGACCCTCCACTTGGGTCTCGGTGCACCGGGACCGGCTTCCGGCGGCGGCTGTCTGATTACAAACTAGTCAACAGACCAGTGAGAATGAAATCCGTTGGCGTTACTCCATCTCGGCCCCTTTCTCCTAAAGTCCCCATTAGCCTCCGCTACTCCATTCCCGTCCCTCCACAGCCGAGCTTCACCGGCTCCAATCTCGGAAAACCACCGAAACACCAAGCCGCCGCGAAAACCCGGAGTAACGGACTCGGGGCGTAGCTCGGGTTCCCATGGGAGCCAGCGGCCCCGACGGAGCATGCGCGAAGGCGAAGAGGGCGCGCGCGCATGCGCACTGGCCGGCGCAGGGCCGCGCGCCGGTGTCCGGGGCGGCTCGGAGGCTGCGCACGCCGTTGACGTGTTCGGTGGTGCGGAGGCGGCGAGGCTCCGGGAGGGGAAGGAGCGGCGGGGAGGGGGGTGAGGTAGGGGGCTGAACCCGGAAGTGGGTAGGCGCCGCAGCGAGCGCGCCCAGAGTGGAGCTCGGCGGCTGGGAGCCAGCGGGGGAGCCCTGGGTTCCCGGTAATGGATCTGTGGGGCGTTCGCCCTGGGGGACGGGGTGTGAAGGGGAGCGGGTTTCGGGTAGGGAGGCGCCGTCTCCGCCTGGCCCGGGCCTGGGAAGGCTCTTTGGCTTCGTTTAGTCGTCCCTCAGTGTGACCCCACTCTTCTTGCTCCGCTCTCCTTCTGGGGCCATCTCCTGCCGGGTGGCTTTGGGAGAGGGACGCATTCGGTCCCTAAAGAGATACACCTTGCCCCCGATAGGAAAGCAGTATAAAGGAAAGACTCGGATTTTGCGGCCGCGAGGGCCTTATTGTCACTATCTCAACGCCCCTAAAGCACGACTGCAGACCGCCCCCCTCAGCCATGCACCGTCTACGATCTTGAAGAAATCCTTCCCATTTCTGCCCACTTTATTTCCACCCTGTTAGTGAATGGGGCCTGGAAGGTGTGCTCTGGCATTCTTTAAAATTATTCTTTTGTTGGCTGTCTTTACTTACTCGGCCGGCTCTCCTTGTTCTCCGCCCCAAAATTTTAGCCATGAATGAGTGTAAGCTGTGATTTTAATGTAGTTTTTAATTTAGAAGGGATTCGTTGACAAATGCGTTTGACATATTTATTCAGGATGGCTTTGCCTTGGAGCTCTTTTACATAATTTCTTACCCTTTGCAGACCATGAAACCCTCGGGCACACCCCTCCAAAAGCTGTTGTCCAAGACAATCTAGTTTTTCTTTATGAATCTCTTCAGACACTTATGAAGTTTCTTGTTCTGAAATTGCTGTACTGCAATGAAGAAGAGGAGAAGGGTTACTTCAAATCTTGACGAGAAGATCCACCTGGGCTATCATAAAGATTCTTCGGAAGGAAATGTTGCAGTGGAGTGTGAGCAAGTGACCTATACTCATTCTACAGAAAGATCAACTCCTGAAGCTCTTCACTGTTATCAAGAACTTCCTCCCTCTCCAGATCAGAGAAAGCTTTTGAGTTCTTTGCAGTATAATAAGAATTTGCTAAAGTACTTAAATGATGATAGGCAGAAGCAACCATCTTTCTGTGATTTACTTATCATAGTAGAAGGAAAAGAATTTAGTGCACACAAAGTAGTCGTTGCTGTTGGCAGTAGTTATTTCCATGCTTGTTTGAGCAAAAATCCAAGCACTGATGTTGTCACCCTGGATCACGTAACACATTCAGTTTTTCAGCATTTGCTTGAATTTCTTTACACATCAGAATTTTTTGTGTACAAATATGAAATACCTCTTGTTTTAGAGGCTGCAAAATTTTTGGACATTATCGATGCGGTAAAGCTGCTAAATAATGAAAATGTTGCCACTTTTCAATCAGAGCTAAATGAAAAGTCATCGCCAGAAGACACACTAAGTGAATTAACTGGAAGACTATCAAATAATCATCAGTGCAAATTCTGCAGTAGACATTTTTGTTATAAGAAGTCCTTAGAGAATCATTTGGCTAAAACTCATAGGTCCCTTTTATTGGGGAAAAAACATGGGTTAAAAATGCTGGAGAGAAGCTTTTCTGCAAGAAGGTCAAAAAGGAATCGGAAGTGCCCGGTTAAGTTTGATGACACCAGTGACGATGAACAAGAAAGTGGTGATGGTTCAGACAATTTGAATCAAGAAAGTTTTGACAAGGAAAAGTCAGATAGGAATGATTCTGAGGATCCCGGAAGTGAATATAATGCTGAAGAAGATGAGCTAGACGAGGAAATGTCAGATGAATACTCTGACATTGAAGAACAAAGTGAAAAAGATAATGATGCAGAAGAAGAACCTGAGGCTGGCGATTCTGTAGGAAGCATTCATGAGGGGTTAACTCCAGTAATCATTCAGAACAGTAACAAAAAAATATTGCAATGTCCTAAATGTGATAAAACATTTGACCGAATAGGTAAGAAAAGAAAGCTTGTTTTCTGTCTCTAATTGCTTTTCATGGATATTTTAAAGGTGATCATTAAAAACTAAACTTTGAAAGTAACTTAAAGAGTGCTTAAGTAGGGAGGATAGTGTGATTTTTCATAGTGTGATTTTCCATAGTTTATCCTTATTATTTTAAGTTTGTGATTCAAGAAATATTTTAAGTATATTGCCCTTTAGTTTTTCTTCATCATGTCCCAGTGGTAGTTAATATATCATGATTTTATGTAGTTGGTGTGGAAGACTCCAGAGAATCAA
Source organism: Graphiurus murinus (assembly GCA_004027655.1). Lineage (NCBI taxonomy): Eukaryota > Metazoa > Chordata > Mammalia > Rodentia > Gliridae > Graphiurus > Graphiurus murinus. Next base: position 34,437 of record PVLC010014371.1, read on the forward strand.
TAATTATCTTTTACAGTTTTGATTTATATGATAATTTCAGAGATAAGTTCTTCATGTCATTATAAACATTTAATTAGGTTATATTAGACTTAATAATTTGTGTAGTCTTTCCTCTTGTGCGTGGTAATATGTGAGTTATAGTCACCTTTCCAGTATCCAGCACTTTTTAGAATTGTTTTCTATTGGACTGATGTATAGTGAAGAATAAAATTGTACTGACTATAATTTGATACTGTTTGTAATTTAGAAAGTATTCTAATTAGTAGTACTAGTTATTATAATGAATAATCAACCTTTCTCCTATTAGAAAAGAATGTGTAAAAAATGTGGTCTATTACCCGAAACTTTATGTCAGTGCATATTTAATTTTTAGATGTCTAATATTTGCTAGTAAAGTAATTTTTGGAAAGGTCTTATATGAACTATCCTAGCGTGTACTTTTTACTTGCAGTAGTTAAGCTATATACATGAAACTGAAGTTATGACATTGTGAAATATATTCTGCCACATATAATGATAAAAAGAACATACTAAGTGTTATTTATCTTTGAAATTACTTGTACAGTTTAGTATATTCCCATGTGTCTTGTGCTGTTGAATTACTTAGGTTATTGGTATAGATAGAAATTGGTTTTATAAGGTTTTGGTAATCATTTGCTATCAAAAATAGATACAGTATACACTGGTATTACAGTGGTAACTTTTTGCTTTTTATAATGCCTTTTGAGTACATTCCTCTCTGGATCATTACTTTTCACAATCCAATTTTATAATTACGTTTTTACTGTGAGATTCTGTGCATATATGAATAAAATAACTTCTTGAGTAACTCAGTCAATTAGAGGAGCTTATGTGTACAAGAAATTTGTTAAAGTTAGGCTAGATAAATGCTGTTTTACACCTAACAAATACTAAGAAGTTATGTATAGAGGAGAGAATAGTCTTTTGGGGTTGAAGTACTTGAGTACATTTCATCTTTCCAATGGATTCTCTATCCTGGACTTTGTACCCTTAGCACAGGCTGCCTGTATTCTGTCTTAATTGACTAATTTGACTTGGAGATGAACTAGCGGTCAGTTCACAACATGCATTGTTGGTCCAGCACATAGGTCTCAAACTGTCCCATTGAACACTAGGCCTGTAAGAAACTTTGTAAGAGAAGGTGAATTCCAGTAAGGGTTGGAAAACTATAATACATAATCTATGTTAACTCTGCCATTCTTTTAAAAAACCCTGTTTTACTTAATCTAGTATTTCCTCAGATTGTTTTGTCACAAGATACTTTGGGGGTACTTCTTTTAATGTCCTAGGAAACTAGAGCTTTATGCTCAAATTGAGAAAATACTGCTCAAGATTAAGGTGCTGATGTATTAAGAGAAAGGCTGCAAAATGCCTTTTAACAAGTTCAGTCCAGATAATAATGGGAATCATAGGTCACATTGTAGGCTTATTTCTAGTTTACCTATCAGAATATGTTTTGCATTGTACTCTTTCCTCTTTTTTTTTTTTTTTTTTTTTTTTTTGCTTACCTGCATTAGGACTGCTTATTTTTCATTAATACTTTCTCATCTTCCTATGTCTATCTACCATTAAAAGGCATATGCCAGACAATATGGGGTTTTTAAAATTCAGCTCTTGGGTAATTTACTTAAGCTGTCTGCTTTTGTTTCCTCGTAAGTAAAGATGATGCTAATATAATGCCAATAATACCTTCTGGTGAGGGTTTATGATGATGAGCATTAAATGGAATAGTTCTATGAAATCACTTAATATGCACAGAATTTAGGTGCTCAAGGAATTATAGCTTCTCTTTTTCTCATTAGTCCAACATATTTATTGAGTCTCTAATCTGCCAAACACTGCTAAACAAATATGAAATGATATATTCCCTATTCTTAGGAATCTTAGAGTTTAATGAGAATATACAGAAAGCACAATCATATTATAACAAAGATAATTTTATTATGATAAATATGGAAGACTAAGGAAATCAGGAGAGGTTTCACAGAGCAGGTAGTATTTGAGTTGAGGCTTAAAGAACAGGGAGGAATTTACAAAGCAGAAGGACCAATGTGCAAAACCATTGAAGCATGTTGTGTTCTGGAAATTGCTAAAATGTAAGTGGTTTCAAGATGGGTAAGGGGGCCTAATGAAAATGGTAGGAGATAAAATTGGCAAATAAGTAGAGGTCAGATTTGAATTGATTGTTAATACAGGGGAGTTTAGATTTTATCTGATGCAAACTGTTGAAAAACACTTGAAGAAAATGATAGTCTATAAGAATTGTAGAAAGATCATGCTAGCTTCAATGTGGAGCATGAAACTGGGGGAAAAGAAAAGAAAGCCAAAGAATCAAGAAAGAGCATATAGCAAAGGACCAAAAGCATAATGCTGCTTAGACTAGGAAGATGAGTGGCCTTGGAAATGAAAAGTGGGATGAGAGCTTGTCATGGTGGCTCACACCTCTAATCCAGTACTTGGGAGGCTGAGACAGGAGGATCACAGGTTCAAGACCAACCTCAGCAACTTAGCAAGACTCTCAGCAACCTAGTGAGACCCTGTTTCAAAAGCAAAAAATAAAGTTGGTCTGGGGGTGTAGCTCAGAGTTATAGTGCCCCTGGGTTCAATCCCCAGTACTACCAAAAAAAAAAAAAAAATGGGGTGAGAGTATGAGGGTAGAGCCGAATGTTATTCTGAATGTAGACAAAGTATACTGGTGATATTTAAAATGAAAAGCATATGTAGAAGATGTGGCTTAAATATCCCTTGACATCTGAAAAACAGTTCAAAGTCTATCTTCCGATTATGCTCATATCATACTCATTCTTTTCATGGACTTTAAAAATGTCAACCCAGATTTTTGGTTGTCATATCCATCTTATTAAATTGTGAACCTGAAGCTTATGTGTTTACTCTTAGCTAGAATCCTTTGTAATATCCCAGGTTATTTTAAATAACAAATTTTCAGTAAGCACTTATTTACTTCAACAAAGTTGAAAGGTTGGTGCCTGACTTTAGTCTGGGTTTGTGAGAAGACAGTTCAACTTCTTTATCAGTTTCTAACTCAACTGCCTTAGGTTTATGAGAAATGAGAAAGCTATGAGATCTTCTAGAACCATCAGAACTCCACAATATGTAATCTAATAATTCTATTCCATTACATTGGATCTTTTATCCTTTCTGATGTATTTAATAGTTGCCTAGAACAAGACTTTTTCCTAAGGCTGCCAGCTGTCCTTTTCTCAGTGAGTTCTCATGCAAATAAGAGTCCTTTGACCTTTCCCTTTTTATCAAAATCCTAATGGGTTACTAGCCAAAATAGGGCGATGATATATGGGGTGATAGAGGAAAAAATGGATAGTTTATCTTTCCTGCAGAGAACTAAAATTCTTTCTTCGATTAAAAAAAAAAAAAAAAGTATTGTAATCCTCTCTTATTTTTTTTTTTTTGCGGTACTGGGGATTGAACTCAGGGGCGTTCTACCTCTGAGCTATATACTCCCAGCCCCATTTTTTATTCTTTATTTTGAAAGAGTCTCACTAAATTGTGGAATGCCTCTCACTAGGTAGCTAAGGCTGGCCGCAAACCCAGATGCTCCAGTCTCAGCCTCCCGAATGCTGGGATTATAAGCCTGCACCACCACGCCCGGCTTGCCCCATTTTTTTTTAAACATGACTTATATTCTGACAGAGATTCCACTTGGTTCTTATAGTTATAATAATGGCATAGTTCAGTTCTTTAAGGCTAAATATTTTAGTTATATATTCATAGGGCATGTTATATGAATGGATTCAATACATAATTTAAGATTTAGCAATACCAGATATATAATGAACTAATTTGATGATATTTTCTGCAAAAAGTAACTATATAAAATCTTGACTGATAATTTTGCATGGCCCATATGAGGAAATACATTCTAAAACTCAAGATCAAATCTATTCATGTGAAAATATCTTTAGTTTATGACTCCTGAATTTAGACAGTTCATATTGGGATTTAGTTTAGGAAGTGCTCTAGATAAGATTTCTTAATATTAGGTGTTTTCTGTTGGCAGTCAAGAATGCTTGGGTATAATGTAGAATACTGTGAAGGGATTTTTTTTTAATTGAAACTTTGATAAGTTTGAAATGAATATTTTTACTTGTACATTATTAAATCCCCCACCATGTAAAATTGAAAAAAAACAGATGTAGATATTGGTCATTTCTAAGACATGCACCTCACAACCACCACCATGCATACACATGTGCTTTAAACATGAGATTTATTTGAGGATTAGACTTTTTTCTCCATTAACCTCTGGAGATCTACCGATAGCTTTTCTGAATCCAACATTCCTTCAGGATTTTTTCCTATTCTCGTTCAGAAACTCAAATTTGATTGGGGTTAGGTAATTCCAGTATTTGGGAGGCTGAGATAGGAGAATCACAGATTCAGAGGTAGCCTCAACAAGTTAGCGAGACTCAGCAACGGAGACCCTGTTTTAAAATAAAATATAAAAGAGGTGGAACTTAGAGATAGAATACTGCTAGGTTCAGTACCCCCAATTAAAAAAAAAAAAAAAGGAAAAGAAAAAAGAAATTCAAATTCATTGAGATACAATAGACCCTGTACTATGTGCAGAAACTTTGAATTAATACACTTTTTTCATTTCTGAGATTATTGTCATAATAAATTATTCAAATTTCTATATTTCTCTTTTGACTTTGTTGAATTATTTTAAAATACTTAAAAATATTCGGTTTATCGAATTTGGGGTATTTCCATTTTTTTTTTTCTTGTTTAAATCTTTTTAAGTTGGTCTATAAGATAATAGAGCCTAATAGTCAAAATGGCTTAATTTTTAATTTAACATTTTTGTAGTTTTTGGTTTTTTTTGTTTTTTTTTGTTTTTTTTTTGGCGGTACTGGGGATTGAACTCAGGGGCATTCTACCTCCGAGCTATACCCCCAGCCCCATTTTTTATTCTTTATTTTGAAACCGAGTCTCACTAAGTTGCGGAGTGCCTCACTAGGTAGCTGAGGCTGGCCGCGAACCCGGATCCTCCGGTCTCAGCCTCCCGAATGCTGGGATTACAA
>PVLC010014372.1:0-39508 GCA_004027655.1 Graphiurus murinus
GGTACTGGGGATTGAACTCAGGGGCATTCTACCTCCGAGCTATACCCCCAGCCCTATTTTTTATTCTTTATTTTGAAACCGAGTCTCACTAAATTGCGGAGTGCCTCACTAGGTAGCTGAGGCTGGCCGCGAACCCGGATCCTCCGGTCTCAGCCTCCCGAATGCTGGGATTACAAGCGTGCGCCACCACGCCCGGCTTCCCATCTGCTTCTATCCTCTGTCCCATACCTATCAGCTGCCCCACTCTTGGTAGGTTGTTAAAAGGCACAAGATCTATAGGTATGAGATGTTTACCTATCAAGCTCCAGTGCTTTCTCAACAAAAGGATAAGGCAAAACCAGTCAATGTTACTCATTTTTAAAAAAATAAACATCAATGACCAAAAAAACCAACCCTCAACTCCCTACCCCTTGAGATTCTGCCATAACCCCAAATAACAATCACAGAAAAAAGGAAGAATAATCTCTTTTCTGGATATCATGAAAGTAGAAGGAAGACCAATAGGGTGGAAAGGATGGGAGAGTGAGGAAGGAAAAGTAAGGAGAGGTATTGGAGAGTGAAACTGAACAAATTATATGTACATACCAATATGCCACAATAAAACTCACTATTCTGTATAGTTTAATATGCACCAATAAAAACAATGAAGTGAATAAGCAGAGGGAAATAGAAATGGAAAAGAGGTAGGGGATAGTGCTTGATCCCGTTCTTCCTATTCTTCCCGTGTGTGTGTGTGTGTGTGTGTGTGTTTTGCTTGTGTGACCAGCTATATCCCTGTAATTGAGAGGTTTGGCTCTATATTTTCCTTTTACATAGCTATTTCCTTATAACATAAGGTGTTTTAATGTTTTTGAGCAAATTATTTGGCTAATCTCTCTCATTCCAATTTCTATCAGTTGCAACCAAAATACTGAATTATAATATATTAATGTATATTAAGTTACTTCCCACATATAAAAAACTCTTCTGCAATATCTCTATCCATCTGGGGGTATAGCTCAGAGGTAGAATACCCATTGGTCCAATCCCAAATACCCCCCAATGGGTACCAAACATCAATGAGGGGAGGAAAAAAGAGACCAATCTCAACAACCTAAGACCACTATTATCATTAGAAACACGATGTGTAGTGTGGATTAGAAGCGTCTAAAAGGCTGGTTAGTTTATAGACTATAAGAAATCATACTCATCATAACTTTTATCATTTTATTCAACACACATTGAGCTTGTACTATATGGGAACTCTTAGAGGTGCTGGGATGAAGTAAAAGGAATAACATGATCAAATTTTAAAACAATCATGCAGGCAAGTGCCTGGAGAATGGGGTGTGGGGAATGGAATGAGGAGTAGAAGCAGCAGTCCAGAGAAGAGAGGCTTTGAGCATGGGATAAGGGGGTAGCAGCAGAGCTGGGTGAGAAGCAGTGAAGACCTGCTAAAAGTTTAGATGTAGGAAGTGAAGAAAAGAGAAAAGTTGAAGATAAATCCTTGATTTGGGGCTTGAGTAAGGGGTCAACAGTGGTGTCTCTAAATTCACAATGAGATAGCAAAAGAATGTGAAACTAGTAGTGAGAAAGCTGACTATGAGAAGTTAGTTATAAAATTGTAGTGGAGAGTTTGTGTACTAATGATGATGAGTATTAGTGGTGGGGACATTTCAGATTTACCAAAATCCCATAACCCTTATTCTAGGGAAGAAATAGTAAGTACTCCTGTTCCCTCATTAGCTCCAGTTCCCATATCAATATTTACAATCCCTCTTCTCTCCTTTATTTCTAAATTCTACACCCAACCCTCTTGAATACAAATGGCAAGCTAATGTTATACTTCACATCTAAGACTCAATACTTAAGATTTTCTAATGATATCCTTTCCTATCTCAATCTACCACTTCTTTTTATAATCTTGAGAGTAAACTTGCATAAATCCCCTAATTCAGCGAGTATTTTATAAGGGGCTCAAAACTGAGGGACAAATAAAAAATAAAAGGACTCCCAGTGCCCCAAAAGAACTTAAAAGACTAAATATAATCACATCCAACTACACAGTTTTCATTTTGACAATGAAAGGAATGGGACCTAAGAGCCTTACAAAAAAGGAACATGAAAAAGGAAGACTGAGCCAACCACCAGTTCCATACCAACAGACTGAATCTATTAAAGCTTTCTTTTTGAAAGCATACCTCTGAAAAGAGAAGGAAGAGGTTCTAGGTCCATACAGGATAGAGGGCCATTAATTTTTTATTATTTTTTATTTTTTTATTTTTTTATTTTTGCGGTACTGGGGATTGAACTCAGGAGCATTCTACCTCCGAGCTATACCCCCAGCCCTATTTTTTATTCTTTATTTGGAGACAGGGTCTCACTAAGTTGCGGAGTGCCTCACTAGGTAGCTGAGGCTGGCCGCGAACCCGGATCCTCCGGTCTCAGCCTCCAGAATGCTGGGATTACAAGCGTGTGCCACCCGCTAGAGGGCCATTAACATGAAAAGGGAGGGAAGGTTAAGAGGAAGGGGATGAATGGTTTATGACACCAACATTTAAGTGCCCCTGTTTCTATCTTCTGCATTTTAAAAGGAAACAATAAGATATAGGCTCTAGGTGAGGGAACAGGTATCTGAAAATCTGAGACCCTGCTGGCTCTAGTCAATATACCCTTTAGGGAACAGTATACCCTTTAGGGCCTAGCTTTCTCGAAACTTCCTTTGTAGTCCTGTCATTCCATCAGAGAAGAATCTCTGCTCTTCCCTCGCCAACATCTTTCACCTTTCTCTTCTCACTGGTGGCTTTCTTTCTGGGTCTACAGCATCCATTTCTCCTCAATTACATTTGTTCATTCATTTGGAAATACATATTGACAGTCTGCATTGCTCCAGACATGGCATTCAACTCTGAAGATAAATAAAATGTACTGTGTGCTCCTTCAGGAGCTTGTAATCTAGACTCCAGTATTTATTTTTTTAGGTCTTGACACATCTCTCTCATGTTCACTAAGTAGAATCTATGCTGCCTTGTAGCTTCATTCATAGAACCCACTCTTGTTCTTTCAAAGGGCAGTAAAATTCTTCTTGCCAAAATTAATGGCCATTTCTTAAATTAGATTTTTCAACATATGCCTAAGCATTTACCCTAATGGAATCAGAAGACACTTCGTCATCTTCCTTTCACCACTACCCTCCACCAGATACTAATGGCAAAGGCCATACATGAACACATCTCCAAACATTGTCAAATTTCCCACACAGGAAAATCCCTGCCCCCCAAACTCACTAACCTATATCCATAACTAGAATCATCATCTCTGTATGTCTGTACACATGCTCAAAAAGTGACTGAGTTGTCATAAAGCACACTGATACCAGACACATGCCTGTTATTGTCAAGATTATTTAGGGTGTAAGATTATGTTATCCAAGATGGGTTTTTTTTTTCATGGGTAGGCAAACTTTAAGACGTCTTCCAAATATACCAGTTATCTTGTCTTCACTCTACCCTGCTCTCTGGGAGGAAGGCTGACCTAACGCACTACCATAAATGAGCTCCCTTGCTCCTAATTTCCACTTGGGTTTGGCTAATGAGAAACACTGCATTGATGAGGAGGGAAGGAGGAAGAGAAGAGAATGAAGACAGTCATTTATGCCCCTGGCTTTCTCCTTAGGGGTCATATAGGGGCTGCCTTGGCCCATCCACCCAGCTCCTTCCTTTCAGCTCAGGTATCTGTTCCATCCCATCACCTAACAGGATAACAACCCTGCTATTATGAAACCCAGAGTTCACACAATTCTCTTGTGATTTCACTAGAGCCTGCCCACATTTTTGTAAATAATCCCTTTACCAGAGTCTCCTATTCCCAGAGTCATCTCTTTCCTGCTAGAATCCTGACTGATACATCCACCAAAATAATTTAAAACAAAAGTAGCAATTTTAAAACATCTTACTTGAAACTCCATCCTCCTAGAAGCAGACTTACAAGAACTATCACATCTTGAAAATCTAGGCTTTTCTGATTTCTAAATCAGATATAATGTGCTCTTTCTTTAAAGAGCAAACCTGTGATAGATCCTTTTCCATGATATACTAACCAAAACTGCTCAAGTTTTTATTTTGTTTCGCTCTATTTTATTCCAAAGAGAAAGAAAATATTAGAACACTATATCCATCATAAATTTACAATTTTGAAAATTATCATGTGATAATTATTATATGTTGTTTATATGGTTAGATTTCCATTTATATAAATTAGATCTCTATACTGCACATTCCCACTGAGGATTCAATTATGCCTCGCAACAGTTCCTTTAACAGAGAATATTTGTGAAAAATATTTGACAGTTGGAAATATTATCAACAAAAACAGAACATAAGGACACAGGAAAGTTGGCCCTAAGATATATGTTCAGTCACTTCAGTATTTTCTTATTTGGCATGCATTATCAAGAGATTCTGCCACCAGAAGAAAAATAAAAGCTTCACTGTAAGGTGAATATAAAATTTTAGGAAAACAGCTGTATACCCATCAAGATTATTTTCCACAAGTAGCCAACATGAAATAGAATTTACAACAGAGACAGGAAGAAGAGTAGGTGGAGTTAGAATAGAAGGAAATGAGGAGGCTCAACAAGAATTAATTACTGGTAATTACACATGCTACAGCCTCTCTTCTTTCTCCACCCTCTAGCTAATCAACAGTGGGAACAGATGTGGTTTGTGGTATTGGAGAGGGGGGTGCTTAACAGCTGTTTGGAGAACATGCCATTAAAAAGCAGCCTTGTCCACAGAAACCCAAGAGTTTTACTGTTTGAAAGAAAAGAGGTAATGAAAATGGCCACAGCCTTACTTTGAACTGCAGCTTATTCAGGCCAATGATTAAAAATTCTAAAAAGAAGCATAGAGAATAAAAACTGTGAAAACACTATAGACATATGTCTGACAACTAATAATAAAGTTATTATGTCATCTTTCTGGATTTTGTATGTGTGTGGTATTTGCTGGATTTTTAAATGTGAGATGTGATTTTTCTCTTTACAAATATTAACTTTTATATCAAAAGTATCTCCTGATTTCTGATAAGCTGTGACAGCAGCTTTAACATTTTCTAAGAGTACCTCAATATCTGTGTCTATTTCACATATCTTACCCAAGTCCTCCTGAAACCAATATAAAAACCTAACTACTCATTATTGAGTAAGTATACAATAAATCTTATCTATGATAATGATGATCACAAGAAAAACTCTTAAAACCCCAACACAGGGAGGGAATGCAGTTAGGGTGAAATAATTCTAAATTTGCTAGACTATCTGTTTGAACATTCTTTCACAGAATAAGGACTCTACACAATATATAAGTCAGAACATCCTACTTTTATGTCTTATAGAATTTGAAGAATGTAATATACTGTCAATGCATATGATCTTTCCTAAAAGATCAAAGCTTTAATCTGAAATGTAGTTTACGCACAGAAAGTTCTAACCTTTTTCTGGTAAGTTGTTTTTGCTTCCTCCAAATTCTGATGTCTTATAGAGCTAGGAAGGTCCCACCCCACCTGGGATACCCCAGAGGCCCAAGGAATGTGTGTAGGCAGATCTGGCTTCACAAATTAGCAGTTAACTGCTACCTATGATCTGAAACACTTATGCTAGAGTAGCAGAGATTATTATCCTCCAAACCAGTTAAATTTCAAAACGCTATAAATAAATCCATTTGTTCAAATCCAAAGTAGTGTTCAATAAATGACTGATTATACCACCGATTGATAACAAGCACATTGACTGCCTTTGCTGAAGTGTGCAACTATATTGGAAGCTGTGAAAGTTCCTGTGCAGCTTAACAACTGCAAGTTCTTCTTAGGAGAAATGTTATTTATATTTATGTGGGTGTAGGTGTATGTACACATAGAATATTTGAAAGTGCACATATTCATAGGTACTAGCAGGATATGATACTAATTTCTCATTTTTAATCTTATTAAATTGAACTTGCATATTTTCAAATTTACTTCTGTGTATTTTGGGGGGCAACTTCAAAAATTTCATTCAGTTTCAGTATATGCAAATTGCACAAACTATGATTCAATCCTGTTGGGGATAATTAGAGAAAGATGAATCTGGGTTGCGAATAGGAAAGGAAGGTAAAAGCTAATATCAGAACAGGCATAAAGAATTTTAGAATGAAGGCACACACTGATGGCATCGAAGAGCCAGTAGCAGGGCTGGGGGAGGTGGCTGGGAAACTCCATGGAGATGGACATCAACAACTTGTGAGTTTGAAAATGAGAAAGGTAATGAACAGTTAGAAAGAAAATAAGCCATGGGGGAGGAAGTGAAAAATTCTTATTATTTGCAAAAAAGCAAATTTTCTATTAAACAAGGGGTAGTAAACAAAACAAATATAGTAACCCTTATTACTAAACAAAACAGTATAAATTAAAGGGTCATTTTTTATTTTATTTAAAAGATCTATGTAAGTGAATGGAAATACTGTTTATTCCTAAGAGTTTCCATAGATACACTCTCAAATTCAGACCCTCAGAGGGTACAGTTTCCATGAAGTCTAAAATTCTCAGCCTTAAAGTTCTCAGATTTCAAGTCTACATTCATGACACTTTTCAGGAACCTCTTGCTCCTAGTAAGAAAAAGACTATACTCTTCCTTTGCAATTCACCAGGATAAAGCTATTCTTTTTGGTGTGCTCTGCAAACCCACCTTTTGATCCCTAGAAATAATTTTAATTATCTGTAAAAGAGCACATAAGAAAGTTTAAATTAATCCTTCATCTTGAATTAAGTTGCTTTTCTGCATCAGCAAAGACACACTGCCATGCAAAATAATGAGCTTTTTTTTTTCCTGATAGAGAATATATTTGGGAGAGAAATGGGAGTTTCTGGCAAAAAATAAAGGCTTCATTACTTCAGCTTTAAATGTAAATTAGGCACTCAGCAGCTTGCGAGTTAGGACAATTTTCCTTACACAAGATAAGATGAATTATATTTTATTCCTTAGTTTTTAACAAGAGTCACTTCCTTAGACATACCTAACCCTTAAACAAAGGCTGTTCTTTGTCACAGCTAAGGAAATGTTTTTATTACTGATGTTCTTTAAATATGAATAAAAATCTCTTTTCTATACTCATGCTCATAACAAGCTGTTACTTCAGCAAAGAATATCTAAATGGATATAGAAATAAAAAGGGGGATATTTGCTTTCTATGTGAACATTACAGGTATCATTCCAACTAGTAGAAAGGCCTATAATTTGTGTGTGTGTGTGTGTGTGTGTGTGTGTGTGTGTGGTACTGGGTACTGAACCCAGCTCTGAGCTATACCCCATCCCCAACCCTTTTCATTTTTTATTTTGAATCAGGTTCTCAGTAGGTTGTTGAGAGTCTCACTAAGTTGCTGAGGCTGGTCTTGAACCTGCAATCCTCCTATCTCAGCCTACCAAGTCAGGCATGTGCCACCATGCTCGGCTGGAAAGGCCTTTTTAAATTTTTTTAGATTTATTTTTGGTACTGGAAGTCAAACCCAAAGGCATTCTACCTTCAAGTTATACTCCAGCCCTATTTTATTTTTTAATTTTGAACAGGGTCTCTCTCACTAAGTTGCTGAGGCTAACCTTGAACCTGTGATCCTCCTGTAGGCTTGCGCCATCATGCCCAGCTTGGAAAGACCTTTTTAAAAATCCATGAACAGGGTCTATCTCTCCATTTATTTGTGTCTTCTTCCATTTCTAGGTCTCCTACATCTTTGGTTAAATTTACTCCTAAGTATATTATTATCATTATTTGATGTGCTAGTGATGAAATTCAGGGCCTCAGGTAAGTTAAGAAAGCACTTCTACCACTAAGCTACATCTACAGCCCAAATTTTATTTTTTAATGTTAATGTAAATGGTACTACTGCTTTAATATCTTTTTCAGGCAGTTTTAATGTTAATGTATAGAAATAATTGACTTTTATATACTGATTTTGAATCCTACAACTTTTATAGAATCCATTTATTAATTCTAATCTTATTTGGTAGAGTATTTGGGGTTTCCTATATATAAGATCATATCCTCTACAAAAGACAGTTTAGCTTTTTCTTTTCCAACGTGAAAGCCTTTTACATTTCTTTCTCTTGTGTAGTTGCAGTGGCAAGGGTTTTGTTCCTGATCTTGGTGGAAAAGCTTTTAGCTTTTCACTGTTGAGTATGATATCAGCTGTGGGCTTGTCATATATGAACTTTATTGTGTTGAGGCACATTCTGCTTATATTTAATTTATTGACCTTTTTTTTTTATCATGAAAAGATGTTGAACTTTGTCAAACGCTTTTGCTTCATCTACTGATATGATCCTATGATTTTTTCCCTAGTCTGTTAATATGCATATCACACTTATTGATTTGTGTATGTAGAGCCATTCCTGCATTCCAGGATAAACTGCAACTTGCTCATGGTATATGATCCTTTTAATATACTGCTGAATTCAGTTTGCTAATATTTTATTGAAGATTTTGTATTTATGGTCATCAGGGATATTTACGTGTAACTTTCTTTTTTTCCTTTTTTTTGTACGTGTAACTTTCTTAAAGCATCCTTATCTGGCTTTAGTATGAGAGTGATGCCAGCCTTGTAAAATTAGTTATCTTTAAAATGAGAATTAGCATTCTTAAAGTATCCATACTACCTAAAGCAATTTACAGACTTGGTATAATCCCTATCAAAATTCCAACAGCATTTTTCATAGAAACAGAAAATAAGAACAACCCTAAAGTTTGTAAATCCAAAGAGCCAAAGCAATTCTAAGAAAGAACAAAGCTACAGACATAAAACTCCCTGATTTGAAACTATATTCCAAAGCTACAATAATCGAAAAAGAATGTTACCAACAGAAAAACAAATACACAGACCAGTGGGACAGAGCAGAAAGCCCAGAAATGAACCCATGCAGATGGTCAATTCATCTTTGACAAGGACACTGAGAACATAAAATGGGAAAGGAATGTCTCAATAACTGACATTGGAAAAACTGGATATCCACATGCAAAAAAATACAATTTGACCTCTTTCTAATACCATATACAAAAATTAGTTCAAAATGGATTTGTCACAGGAGAAATGATGAAATCATGAAAGGTCCCAAGAGTTCCCAGTGAGAAACTCAACTTAGGACCTGGATCTGTGTGTGTATGGAGGGGGTGAGGGGGAGTTCTTGACTTACCTGAAGGAAAAGAATTTCAGCACCAGCCAGTCAAGAGACACAGAGGTTTATTTAGGAAGGTAAGGGATACATATTAAAGGGAGAATGCAGGCCACTGAGTGAGAAAAGGCCTTTGGGGTAAAGGGAGTAATGCACATTCAAGGGAGAATATGGGCACCATCCAGAGTCAGAGACAGGCTTTGGGGGGGTTTATGGCTCTTCTTTGAAAGGAAACCTAGTGAAGGTATGGGAAAGATATGTGAGGATGATGTCATCTTTCCCATCCACAAAGTGGTCTCCTTTGTCTTTTCAATGGCTATCTCTTTTGCTTAAACTATTCATAGGTGAAATAATTAACAGAATTTCTAGTATGCTGGTTCTGTCATCTTTCAGGATCTTTGATGTAATCTCTGTTGTCCTATCAATAGATGACTCTTGATTAAAATATTCATTGATAAGATAGTTAACAGTGCTCAAAGTAATCATCATTAAGCATTTGAGTACAAATTTGTAAATTTCCCAGAAATTTGGGAGTGATAGGCCTTTAGCATAAATAAGGCTTTCGTATTAAAGTTACATTTTGCTTGTCCTTCCTCTATGTCTCTTTGCTGTCTATTTCTTTTATTTCTTCTATTAAAGACTTAACTGTAAGAATTCCTAGAATAAAATACAGAGGAAAAAGCTCCTGACACACTGGTCCTGGCAATGGCTTTTTGGGGATATGACACCGAAAGCATAGACAACAAAAGTAACATAAATAAGTAAAATTACATCAAACTAAAGAAATAAATCAACAAAATGAAAAAGTAGGCTACAAAAAAGATATTTGAAAACTATATATCTCATAGGGGGTTAATATTCAAAATATATAAGGAGAGCATGCAATAATAACAAAAAACAGATTAAAAATTGTGCAAATGACCTGAAGAGATATTTTTCCAAAGAAGACAGAGAAATGGTTAACGGGCACATGAAAAGGTAGTTAATGTCACTAATCATCAGAGACCCGCAAATCAAAGTCACAATGAGATATCACCTCATATCTGTCATGATAGCTATTACCAAATATATATATATAAAGAGAGAGAGGGGGGGAGAGAGAGAGGGAGAGCATGTGCAATAAGAAGTGCTAGTTAGAGTGTGGACAAAAGGGAACCCTTGTACAATGTTCATGAGAATATAAATTGGTTTAGCCATTCTGGAAAAACAGACTGGAGGTTTCTAAAAAAATAAAAACAGAACTACTGTGCAATCCAACAATTCCACCTCTGGGTATATATTCAAAGGAAATAAAATCAGTATCACAAAGAAATATCTGTACCTCCATGTTGATTGGAGCACTACTCATAATAACTAAAATATAGAGACAACCTAAATTCCCATCAAGAGTTGAATGTAAAAAGGAAATGTAATGTTTTTATGTGTACACACGTACACACACACACACACACACACACACACACACACACACACCACAAACACATACAGTGGAATATATTGTTTAGCCACAAAAAGGAAGTTCCAACATTTGCAAGAATGTGGATGAACCTAAAGGCCATTATGCTAAGTGAAATAAGCAAGACACACAAAGAGATGTATTATGATATCACGCATATGTGAAATCTAAATATTAAATTCATAGAAGCAAAAAGTAGAATAGTGGTTTACCAGGGTTAAGCCATGGCAGAAATGGGGAATCATGGCCAAAGGGTACAAACTTCCGGTTGTAAGATGAATGAGTTCCAAAATGAGGGTGTCTACTTTCAACAACACTCTTACCTGGGATTACAGGTATGTGCCACTGCACCTAGCCTACTTTTATCACTCTTACTCAACACAGTACTGGAAGTTTAAGAGCAATTAGTCAAGAGAAGAAATAAAGGCCATCCAAAAGGGGAAGTCAAATTGTCTCTGCATGATCTTATATGTAAAAAAACTTTAAAACTCCACCAAGAAACTACTAGAAATGATAAATGAGTTCAGTAAGGTTGTAGGATACAAATCAACATACAAAAAACAGTAGCATTTATACGCATCAATAATAAGGTGGCTGAAAAACAAATAAAACAATCCGTTTCACAAGCAAAAGAATTATATAAAACACTGGGAATAAATTTAACCAAGGAAGTGAAAGATCTCTACAATAACAACTATAAAACACTGATGAAAGAAATCATAGAGGACACAAAAAAATGGAAAGACATTCTAAGCTCATGGATTAGAAGAATATTGCTTAAATATCCATACTACCCAAAGAAATCTACAGATTCAATGCAATGCCTGTGAAAATATCGATGACATTTTTCACAGAACTAGAAAAACCAATCACAAAATTCATATGGAACCACAAAAGATTGAACAGCTAAAGCAACCCTCACCAAAAAGAATAAAGTTGGAGGCATCACAATATCTGAGTTCAGCCGGGCGTGGTGGCGCATGCTTGTAATCCCAGCATTCGGGAGGCTGAGACCGGAGAATCCGGGTTCGCGGCTAGCCTCAGCTACCTAGTGAGGCACTCCACAACTTAGTGAGACTCGGTTTCAAAATAAAGAAAAAAAAAATAGGGCTGGGGGTATAGCTCAGAAGTAGAATGCCTCTGAGTTCAATCCCCAGTACCGCAAAAAAAAAAAAAAAACAATATCTGAGTTCAAAACATACAAAGCTACAATAATCAAAACAGCACGGTACTGACAATAAAACATACACATAGACCAAGGGAAAATTCAGAAACTAATCCACATATTTACAGCCAACTAAATTTTAACAAAGGTGCTAAGAACACACTTTGAAGAAAGGACAGTTTCTTCAATAAATGGTGCTTGTAAAAGTAAAGAGACCTATCCAGAAGAATTAAACTAAACCTGTCACTTGACCTATCACCAGCCCAGTTGAAATGACTATTACCAAAAAGAAAAATAACAAATGCTGGTGAGGATGTGAAGAAAAAGGATCTCTTAAACACTGTTGATGGGAATATAAATTAGTACAGCCATTATGGAAAAAAAAAACTAAAAATAGAACTACCATGTGATCAAGCAAGCTGCTACTGGGCATATATCAAAGAGATACATACATGGAAATGTTTACTGGAGCACTACTCACAACAGCCAAGATATGGTATCAATGTAGATGTCCATCAACACATGAATGGATTTTTAAAATGTGGCATATATAGAAAATGGAATAGTAACAATGACATTATTTTAAAAGGATGAAATCCTGTCCTCTGTGGCAACAAAGATGTAATCAGAGGACATTATGTTACCTATAAGAAGGCAGGCACAGAAAGACAAATACTGTATATTCTCATTCATTTGTGAAAGGAAAAAAAAAAGCCAGGCATGCTGGTGCACACTTGTAATCCCAGTACTTAGGAGGCTGAGACAAGCAGCCTCAGCTACTTAGTGAGGCCCTCCACAACTCAGTGAAACCCTATTTCAAAAAATAAAATAAAATAGGAGCCGGGCATGGTGGCGCACGCTTGTAATCCTAGCATTTGCGAAGCAGAGACCGGAGGATCCGGGTTCGCGGCCAGCCTCAGCTACCCAGTGAGGCATTCTGCAACTTAGTGAGACCCTGTTTCAAAATAAAGAATAAAAAATAGGGCTGGGGGTGTAGCTCGGAGGTAGAATGCCCCTGAGTTTAATCCCCAGTACCGCAAAAAAATAAATAAAATAGGGCTGAGGGTGTAGCTCAGAGATAGAATTCTCCTAAGTTTAATCCTCAGAACCATCAAAAAAAAAAAAAAAAAAAAAAAAAAAAAAAAAAAAAAAAAAAAAAAAAAAAAAAAAAAAAAAAAAAGGTGTGCACACAGAAGTAGAGAGAATGGAGTTTACTAGAAGATATGGAGGGCATGGGAAAGGACAGAAAGAGACTTGGAAAGAGAGTGGAAAATGGGTACCAAAATATAGTCAGATGGGAGAATTTGTTCTAGTCTTCTATAACAAAGCATACTATAACTAAAATTTACAACAAAGCATCATATACTTCAAGATAACTAGAGGAGAAGAGTTCGAAGGTTCTCAACATGTAGAAGTAATATTTGAGTAGAAATGCTATTTACCCAGATTTGATCATTACACATTGTATACATGTATCAAATTAAAATACTGTACCCCATGATTAAGAATAGTATGTATCAATTAAAATTAAAAAAAGATGAACAAGTATTGGGTATCCAAGATACAGCATGTGTAGAAAGATGGTTTATTGATTGTGGTAATCACTGCACAATATATACATATATCAAATCATCACATTATTTACCTGGAATATAATCTTCAGTTGTCAATTTAATTAATTAGTTAATTTGGTACTGGAGATTGAATCTAAGGGCATTCTACCTCTGAGCTACACACCTTCAGCACTATTTTGTTTTTTATTTTGAAATGGGGTCTTGCTAAGTCACGCAGACTGATCTCAAACCTGCAATCCTCCTCTGTCTTCCAAGTGCTGTGATTACAGTTGTACACCACCACACCCAGGTTCAATTAAATAAATAAAAAATATGCGAGGTTTAAATATTGTCAAACTGCTTTTAAAAGTTAAGAGATTAAAAACACATCCAATCAGAGAATTATCCTAACCTAACAACTTCCAGTATTCATGGTATTTTGCTCTTTTTTTTTTTTTAATAAAAAGGGGTCATAATCCCAGCATTCGGGAGGCTGAGACCGGAGGATCCGGGTTCGCGGCCAGCCTCAGCTACCTAGTGAGGCCCTCTGCAACTTAGTGAGACCCGGTTTCAAAATAAAGAATAAAAAAATAGGGCTGGGGGTATAGCTTGGAGGTAGAATGCCCCTGAGTTCAATCCCCAGTACCGCAAAAAAAAAAAAAAAAGGAGGGGGGGTCATTTCTTTCATATTCATATAATTTTCTCAGTTTATCTGGAACTCGGTATATCTAGATATCACTGTTCTGTAGAAGCCCTTGAATAACACTTATCTAATTCTGTCCTTTACCATGGTATAGTGCTGGTCACTTACAATAAATATGTCTCTCCATTATATTCAGCCATTCATGATACCCCTCTTACACTGGCAAGAATCAAAGACATTTTCTCTGGATGTTTTGCTATAGTTAATCTGAATTCATTTAAAAAACACTATCTTTAAGCCTGATATTCCCTGAAATCACCCAAGGCAAAGTCTAGATTTTTTCTTTACTTCTGCACAATGTTAATATACAAGTAGAAAGAAGAAAGGGCAAGTGGGATATGCTCATCATTTTATTGAATTAACTTATAACACTTAAGATTATAATATGTGATATCAAATTCTGAGTATCATCTTTACACTTGAGAAATTCTTCAACTGTTAGAAGCCTTTGCAAACTGAACTCCCTGACTAGTATTTAATCTGATGAGAGTACAATTGACCTGAATTTTTGCACCACGGAATCTCAACTATATGAATCATTTTAAGATTATTTTCAACCAGATTAGTCTGGGTAACACAGCGAGACTCAATCTCAGAAAAAAAGAAGATTGTCAGTTGGTCACTTTTCCTCATATGATGGCTGCACATTTTTCATTTAGTGCAAAACAATATAACTGTACCTATCTTTTCTACTGTACTTCAACAAATATCCACAGAAGATAAATTGGACATTTTTATTATTACATTAGTTTCTTATTCAATCCCCCCTGTTGCTTACCTGTAAGGCCTATAAAAGCTAGGAAGTGCTAAGAAAATTAAGTTCATATATATTTTTAAATGTACATATTCTACATTTCTAGGCAGACTCAGTAAATATATTTAGAAATATAAGTCTTGCAGACAAAATTATTAATGGAAGAATTATTTGATAATTTCACTCCCCCCAAACTAAATAGAAGTTAGATTCTCTAGAATAGCACTATCAAGTAGTCTTTCCCTCAAGGAAGCTAATATTCTATATCCATGTTGTCTGATAGTAGTCAAATATATTTAAAATGTGGCTAGTGTGACTTTAGAAGTGAATTTTTAACTTTATTTGACTTTGATTTATTTCATATGATTAGTGGATACCATACCTATTGAGTACTTGAAGTGTGGCTAGTATGACTAAAATTTTATTCTAATTAGCTAAAATTTAAATAGGTACCTATAGCTAGCGACTACCATACTGCTCAGTGTAGATCTAGAATACTGATATCTAGAATTAATATGTCTAAGGAAAGCTGTTATTAATTGGACTGTATATTTTAATATACTTTTGTTGATACATTGTAATTATATATCAGAATGAGCTTCAGAGTGATAGAAACGTATATGTACACAGAACTTGGTATTTCTCTCCAAATCCCAGCATGCTGTCCCCTTCCCAGTACTTTATTGAGATTGAGATTGATAATGTCATATATGTACACAGCATTATTTGAACTGTTTTCTTCATCAAAACTCCTTTTCTCCCTTCCTACCTCCTTCCCCAAATCCCCTTCCACTATTCTACTCATCTCTCCTCAATATATTTTAAGAATGAATGATGTAGAGACTTTTAAAAAGGTAGAGAATGGCCCAATATTTTGATTAGCCTAAAAAAAAATCAACAAAAGACATTAAAAGGCAGATAACCATCCAAAATAGCCAGAATATGAATCTTAGTTTTGCTTTGCATCTCAAAAGATCATGAAGCCTTAAAGATATAATTAAATTTTCAGGAAAAAACTGAATTTTGCCCAGAAAATAAGGTATTATAGCAATTCACATGGGAAAAATACATTTTTCCATTTTTAGGCCAAAAATCTTTAGTAGGAAAGAATGTAGGTTATGGCCGACTAGAAAGCAGAAATGGTTACTAAACAAAAATATATCTACTCATAAAATTGAAATTAGATAATTCAGGTGAAAGGGCTCTGTGAAAAACCACAAAGCACTACACACACACACACACACACACACACACACACACACACACATATAAAATTTCCAATACTGCCTTTAAGGATCTTGCAAATGGACACCTGTCAAGGCCCTACTGGCTGGCCAAAAGTTTTAGTGTACGTATGGAAGGTAATGCCACTCTACTTGCACTGAATACAGACCATTAGGTCTTAGTATTGTTTGCCTTTTTACATAGTAAACTGGGTGGTACTTCAACTGTGACTGTGAAACAAACAATAATTGAGGGAATAATATAAGATACTAGCAAGTGAAATTGGTTCATAATTCCAATGTCTCAGTCTTCAATAGACCTCAAGGCATGTCATTCCTCCTTGAAAGCAAATATTTTTCAAGTTTCCTGGACCGTTTATAAGGAATTGTACTATATCCTATTAAATCATGTATAGTAGGTTCCAGGACTTTCTAAGTTTAAATTTATCTATTTACTACATTTACTTATTTCCTTCCTTCCTTCCTTCCTTCCTTCTTTCCTTCTTTCCTTCTTTCCTTCCTTCCTTCCCTCCCTCCCTCCCTCCCTCCCTTCCTTCCTTCCTTCCTTCCTTCCTTCCTTCCTTTCTCTTTCGTGGTACTAGGGATGGAACTCAGGGAAATTCTACCTCCAAACTACACCCTAGCCCTATTTTATTCTTGTACTTTGAAACAGGATCTCACTAAGTTGCTGAGGCTAGCTGCAAACCTGCAATCCTCCTGTTTAAGCCTCCAAAGTACTGGGATTAAACGTGTGTGCCACCATGCCAAGCTTACTACATTTTCTGTAAGTTCGTTCTAACCTCATTAAGACAAATTACCCTCTCTCACTGAAACACATTATACATAGAGATTGATCTTAACCAAAAGGGTTTGGCATGAGTAAATCACATGAAGGACAGAAGCAAAATCTGTAACTACTTAGAGTAAAGCTGTATTATTGGAAGGCCATGGGAACAACGCTTAAGCGATTCACACATAAGGCAAAAATAGGCTTACCTTCTGAGGGTAAAACCTACTTGTACAATGGCTAAGGCAGTACTGTTGAAATCAACTAAAAGACTGTCTACGTGTGTGTGCCTAGGCCCAGAATCTGAAAGCTTCTAAATGTTTTCAAAGGTGATCTAAGTTTAATCTTGGAAAGCAGGCCTACAATATGTTTGTCATTTAGTGAATTGTATTGCAGCTAGGTCTGAATGAAATTGTGTGAACAAAGGAAAATGGTCAGCATAGAAATAAGCCCCCAAAAGCAGACGTTGGCAACCTTTACTGCTCAGCACTACTCAGGGGAAACCCAAATAGTCCCTGTGGCAGGTGTATCCTAATCGTGGATTATCTAACCAAGTCCCTTTGTTTTGATTCCATTCTCACCAAGCAACCTTGTGATTGTAATTTGGCTTCCCATGTGGCTTGTCTATAAAGAGAAAATGCACTAATCTCTCAGTCCAACCTCCCCAGTCTAATTAACAGCTGTAGTTCTCATTTCAAATGAACAAATTGGCATTAGGGCAAGTACATGTGAGTCTGACCATACACAGTGTGCTAACAGGGTCAGATTTCTGAGCCTCTAAGAATACAAGCTTCTCATTCCCAACTGAACCTCCTGTGCCTAGAAGAGTGTGTGGCTCATGATTGCTGCTTAGTAAATAAAAGGCTAAGGTCCAGAGTCCAGAGACCTAAGATGACTTTCAGTATGTTTTAATTTGCAATGCATACTGAAAAGGGCATAAATGTTTGATACAAAATGATCATAAAATAGATTCCACTCTAATAAAATATTTAACTACCATAGCATCAATAAGACCGAAAACAATTTATTAGAAACAATACATATTATGCAATTAGAAACGCTTTGTTTCAGGCCTAAAACATTATCATTTTCATCATTTTTATTGTTTTGGCTTGAAAATTTTACCCCATAACAAGCAAAAGCACTCAAAAATCATTCAGAAGCTTGACACATTTAGTATTCAAAATGCTCACTTTTTAAAAGTGATAATGGTTTCTCCCACTGAAAACATTTTGAAAAGAGCTAACCCAACATTTCTCTTTTTCTCCTTTCCCTAACTCCATAATTTATTCTAAATATCCAGTGGAGCTATTCCATATCAGATCCAATAAAGGCAACAATGAATAAAAAGTGCTGCTAAGTTATCCAGTCCTACACTTTGATTACAGCTATTAAAGCATGTCTCATTTTGCTAGAATGTCACAAAACCAAAACCCCAGAGATTTTGTCTCCATCTCTGGGCAAAACCCTCTTACAGAAAACAACTATAACCTCTGGACATTGTAAAAAAGAAAAGAAAAATAAAAAATACTAAACAACTATCTCTAGACACCAGAGAGCAATCACAAACAGGCTCAAAATGGACAGAAGTCTGTAACTGGAAAAAGAAAAAGGTGCCAGACAGATTCTTTTTCCCAACTTTCTGCCTGAGGGCAGACACCATAGGTCCTGTGTGGAACAATACTATAACTGGCTTTAAGAGCCAGAAGACAAAATTCAACATAACCACAATACCTGAAATATAAAACACAAATTGCCACTTTTAAGAGTGGGATGAGAGCCGGGCATGGTGGCGCATGCTTGTAATCCCAGTACTTGGGAGGCTAAGACAGGAGGATCTGGGTTCGCAGCCAGCCTCAGCTACCTAGTGAGGCCCTCCACAACTTAGTGGGACCCTGTTTCAAAATACAGAATTAAAAATAGGGCTTGGGATGTAGCTCATAGGTAGAATGCCCCTGGGTTTAATCCCCAGTACTGCAAATAAATAAATAAATAAATAGATTAAATACATAAATAAATAGAGTTGGAAGTGTAAGCTCTGAGGTAGAATGTCCCTGGTCCAACCCTCAGTATCATAAAAAAAAAAAAAAAAAGAGTTGCCGGGCGTGGTGGCACACACTTGTAATCCCAGTACTTGGGAGGCTGAGACAGGAGGATCTGGGTTCGCGGCCAGCCTCAGCTACTTAGTGAGGCCCTCTGCAACTTAGTGAGACCCTGTTTCAAAATAAACAATAAAAAAATTAGCTCAGAGGTAGAATGCCCCCTGGGTTCCATCCCCAGCACCCCCCCACACACAGATACACAAAAAGAGTGGGACAAAGACACTACCAATTGTATAGGTATTAAAAAGCCAAAACAAGGTAATGTAAAACCTTCATGCCAATGAACCATATTTCTTTCCTTCCTTCCTTCCATCCTTCCTTCCTTCCTTATTTATTTATTTATTTATTTCCTTCCTTCCTTCCTTCCGAAACAGTTTCCCTAAGTTGCTGACAATTTCCCTAAGTTGCTGAGGCCAGCCTCAAACCTACGATCCTCCTATCACAGCCTCCCGAATACTGGGATTACAGGCATGCACTACCATGCCTAGGCAGGTGAATTTCTTGAAAGATACAAACTATAAAAGTCCTTCAAGAAATAGTCAATCTGAACAGCCTTATGTCTGTTACAGAAATTGAATTTGTTAAAAATGTTTACACAAAAGTCCAGGCACAAATTGACTCCAATGGTGAATTACCACAAAAATTCAAGGAAGAAATAATACCAGTTCTATATAAACTCTTCTAGAAAATTTAAGAGGAGGAAATACTTCCTCAATACATTATGCAAGATCAACATTACCTTGCTCTGGTGGACACTGACAAAGATATTACAAAAAAAGAAAACTTCAGATCAATATCCCTCATGAACATAAATGTAAATATTCTAAAAGTTTAAGTAAATAAAATCCAAAAAATTATTAAAAAATTATAAAAAGCCTCTATATACCATGACCGAGTAAGGTTTATTTCAGTAATGCAAGGTTGGTTTAACAGTTGAAATCAATTAATATAAATCCACATATTAACAAATTTCTTGAGAACAAAACAAAAAAACCTTACATCCATTTCAAGAAACACATATAAAAGGCATTTGAAAAAATCCAACATCTATTCTTGATTTAAAATCTCTCAAGAGTCAGACACAGTGGTGCGCACCTGTAATCCCAGCTATTTGGGAGGCTGAGGTAGAAGGATGAAAAGTTTGAGGCCATCCTCGGCAACTTAATGAGCCCTGTCTTAAAATTTTTAAAAAAGGTTTGAGGATTTATGTCAGAGGCAAAACATTCCTGGGTTCAATTTCCAATACCATACACACACACACACACACACACACACACACACAAAAACCTCAAGGAAGTAGAAACAAAGGAATTTCCTCAACTCAAAAAAGGTATCTAAGAAAAATCTGCAACTGACAATATACTTAATGCTGAATTCTCTGTAATGTCAGGAAGAAGACAAGCATTTCCACTCTCACCACTTCTATTTAACATGATACTGGAAGAACATGCATTGACGATTTCATCCTGCCTATCTGTAAAATATAAGTTACAGAAAATGCGAGGCTGGGTGTGGTGGTACACGCTTATAATCCCAGTACTTGAGAGCTTGAGACAGGAGGATCACAGGTCTGTGGCCAGTCTCAGCAGCTTAGCAAGGTCCTCCGCAACTTAGTGAGACCTTGTTTTAAAATAAAATAGGGCTGGGGTGTAGCTCATAGGTCGAATGCCCCTGGGTTCAATCCGTAATACCATAAATAAGTAAATAAATGAATTTTTTAAGTAAAAAAATTTTAAAATGCCAGTTAGGAAAAATGAGTATCAATGATAGAAAAAACATAATGGAAAACAGCAATGAAATTGCTATGAGTTAATTTTATGAAAAGACAAACAAAATCAAGAAACCTTTAAACAGAAAAGAGAGAAGACCCAAATAAACAAAATTATAAGTGAAAAAAGATATTACAACAGATAATATATAGTACAAGGGATCATAAGTGACTACTATGAACAATTAAATGCTATCAAGTAGGATAGCCTAAAAAGAATGGAATAAATCCTAGAAATATTCCTACCAAGATTAAATCATGGAGAAAATAACAAGTGAATTATACCAAATATTTAAAGAGGAATCAGCACAAATCTGTTCAAACTCCTCTAAAAACACTGAAGAAGAGAGAACACTTCCAAACTCATTTTATGAGGCCAGCATTAACCTGATACCAAAACCAGACAAGGACCTGAAAAGAAAATTGCAGGCCAATTTTCCTGATGAACACAGAAAAATCTACAACAAAATACTATCAAACCAATTTCAGTGGTACATTAAAAGTATCATACACCGTGATCAAGTGGAATATAATAACAACCACAAACACTCATTGTGGCTAGTTGGAGAAGCTATGTCAAGATCTCAAGTTATGTCAGCTATATAAAAAGTGAAGTATATAAAATGGCTGATATTCAACAATTTTTGCCCTTACAAAGAACAGCAATTACATATTACAACCATTAGTAAGGTTTGGAGACAGATTTTGGAGCAAAAATGCCTAAATTCAAATTGTGGCTCCACTAATTACTAGTTGTATGATGTTGAGTATGTTACATAACCCATTTCCTCACCTATAAAATGGGTATACAGTAATACCCTCTTCATAGGCTCATTCTAAGGAATTAATGACTAAACATCTATAAAGCACAGTATCCCCAGCATTCCAAGAAGTTTAACAGATATGACTGTTATTTGCTCAAACCTTACAATGTGTGGAGCATCAAGAGCTTTTATTTTACATGCTAAGTCTGGAGTAACATGGCATAGCCATTGAAATGACAAATGTAGGTCTACAGCCAACCACCGGGGTTCATATCCTAGCTACAGCACTACATTTGTGACCTTAGATGAATTAACTTCTCTGTGGCTCTTTTCCTCTTCTGTAAAATAGGAATAATCTCATAAGGTGTCTGTGAGGATTAAATAAACTAATGTATGCTTTGCACAGTGCCCAGAACATAGGAAAAAGATATATATCAGCTATATCAAAGTCAGATAATTTCTCAAAACCAGTCAGGCATGGTGGTACATGCTTATAATCCCAGTGCTTGGGAGGCTGAGACAGGAGGATCACAGGTTCAAGGTCAGCCTCAGCAACTTGTGAGGCCCTCAGCAACTTAGTAAGACCCTGTTTCCAAATAAAGAATAAAATAGGCCAGGGAATGTAGCTCAGGGATAGAATGCCCCTGAGTTCA
This sequence comes from Graphiurus murinus, assembly GCA_004027655.1. Classification (NCBI taxonomy): domain Eukaryota; kingdom Metazoa; phylum Chordata; class Mammalia; order Rodentia; family Gliridae; genus Graphiurus; species Graphiurus murinus. Next base: position 22,104 of record PVLC010014372.1, read on the forward strand.
ATCCCCAGTACCACACACAAAAAAATAAGCTCTCAAAACAAAATTAATTTTAATGAAATTCATTACAGAAAATAAGCATAGGCCATGCAACATGTTTAAGACTCAACATCTAAAACAAAGATGTGAAGCTGTTCTTACATTCTATCATAAGGAAGAAACTATTATGACTACATGAGATGGGACTGGTGTCATTATAAGAGGGAAAAAGATACCAGATCTCCCTCTCCTTTCCTCTTCTTTCTCAAACCTCCCTCTCCTATTCTCTCCTCTTTGGCAAGATTTCTCTCTCTCTCTCTCTCTCTCTCTCTCTCTCTCTCTCTCTCTCTCTCTCTCTCTCTCTCTCTCTCTCACACACACACACACACACACACACACACACACACACACACCCAGTAAAAAGGCCACTTAAAGACACAATGAGAAGACGGCCATCTACAAATCACCAGAAAGCAACCCTGAGAGTACCTTGATCTCGGATTTCCAGACTTTCAGTCTGTGAGAGTGTAAATTTTAATTTTTTCTAAAAAAAGAATATATGACCACTCTAATTAGGGATAAATGCTAGTAACAAATCATAGCAAATAAACTTACGAACCCTGGAATACCTTTAATTTTTGGTTTTTTAAATCATCTTATTGTCCCTTTAAAACATATAGAAATAAATATTAAAATAATGCTTTCCTTATTACCTGGCATTACTAATTCTTATGCACATCAGATACAAGGACAGGTATGTATAAAACCATACCAAATTACTTTTTTGTGTGTGGTACTGAGGATTGAACTCAGGGGCAGTTTACCTCCAGGCTATACCCTCAGCCCCTCCCTTTTTTTTTTTTTTTTTTTTTTTTTTAAATAGGATCTCACCAAGTTGCTGAGTCTCACTACTTGCTGAGGCCGGCCTCCAATCTGAGATTCTCCTGGCTTAGTCTTCCAAGTACTGGGATTGCAAGCATGCACCACCATGCCCAGCTCCAAATAACTTTTTAATTGTATATACTTTCAACTTTGAACTATTAAGTGCATCCTATGTTTCACTCCTTCTTTATATTAGTAGACAATTAACTGACTGTCCACACTTTCAGTTCCTTTAGCCCACAGAGAAAATTAATGGCAACAAGAAGCTCAAGTAAATGCTTTACAGATAAGCAAGCTCAGCATTCTCTCATCCTAGCATCCACATAATCATCATCATCACCACCATCATTATTATTTGGTGGTAATAGGGATTGAACTCAGGGAATGACAAATAAAGGTCTCCCAATAATACTACAAAATTTCAGCATTAGTTCCTCAAAATGCTTTTTGTGTAATCAAAACTTAACAAAAGACTATCACTATGAGCAGAGTATTTCCTAAATATGCTTACAGCAAACATTTTTGTGGCCAAATACTTCTGTATTGTATTTCATGCTATACAGTGCCTGCCCAACTTATCTGAAACCAAAAAATGAAAGCAGGAGGGGCAGGGGGAAAGCCAGACATAAACTATATGGAAATCTGCCTATTACTAGTGCTAGCTTTAAAATATGCCTCGAGAAAGCTTGGGATTCAATAAAACATAACTGAAAAAATAATACATCTTGACCACTGAATCCTAAGAATATCGATAGCTTAAATAATGAACTCCTTTGAAGTACCAGTTCCCAAGGATCAAACAAAAGATTTGCTTGACTTTGAAAGAAAAGCAATTTTGGTCAAGAAAAGAATGAGGAACTTCAGTTTGAACTTGTTTTAGACTTAGATCACGTTCAGTCACAATTTCAAAATCATATTCTTCCTGGTTAAGTTTTGCTGCCATTTGTTTGTATTTAAAAAGTTCCAAGGCACCTAATTTCTTTCTCACTACTGGCTGCTATAATTCTCAACTGCAAATTTATTAAATGTCATAAACACTTGAGAAAATAGGAAATAATCACATAAAAACACAGTACAAATAAACCAATGCAGTTTCTCCATCAGAAAATGGGGCCCCGCACTCTGTGACAATCGCTCTAGGGAAGTTGTTTTGACAGTCATCAACGGCAAATAGAAATCCGTCCTCAACCTATATTATAGAAAATATTTAAGTACAGTTTTGTAAGCTCCAGACCATCCACAGATCTATAACAAGGTTGAGAAAGGCACAAACTATGGTCTTTTCACGTGTTCTGCTATAGTTTATAGCTTTTCCTGAATAGTTTTGTAGCTCTTACCCAATTTAGGTAAAGAAAAGGGGGGAAAAGCTGTACAAATCAGATCCACCCAACTAAGCTGGGGGAAAGATAGAGAAGGGAAGAGAAAAAGAGCCTTTAAAATAACTGTGCATGCAATAATTATGTTTTCCTACTTTACCCCCTTCCTTCACCATGCATTATATTATCAGCATGAGTCTTCCAGATGACTTTTAAGTGGCAATAAGAGAGTAGACATTCTGTTAACTGGATAAAAGGTGGACAAAAATATAGTCAGCTCAGACTTTGTGATGGCTATGGAACAGCTGAAGTTACTTATTACAAATGATAAAACCTGCCTGGAATATGGACTCAATGGGTACATTGTTTTTGTTTGTTTGTTTGTTTGTTTTACGGTACTGGGGATTGAACTCAGGGGCATTCTACCTCCGAGCTACACCCCCAGCCCCTTTTTATTCTTTATTTTGAAACAGAGTCTCACTGAGTTGCGGAGTGCCTCACTAGGTAGCTGAGGCTGGCTGCAAACCTGGATCCTCTGGTCTCAACCTCCCAAATGCTGGGATTACAAGCGAGCGCCACCACACCCGGCTGGTACATTGTTTTATGGATAGTCATTTTCTTCTATGATGATTCAGTACTTTCTAAATGCTACAGTGGCATTCTATGGTAGTTATCAGAATGGTGAGATCCAATCAGATCTCACTTGGGAAGAAAGATTCCCGAGTTTTACATCAACCCTGATTCTGGTTCCATCAGACCCTATCGTCTTACAATTTTTCATTTGTAGAGTGAGGAGCTTGGATTATAAAGTTCTTTTCAGCCTAAATGTGTCTTTATGTCTAATGCTTAATAAACTTTTAAAATATGATTCAGGGTTGGGGGTATAACTCAGGGGTAAGGCTTACCGTGTGTGAGGCCCTAGGTTTGATCCTCAGCAGCACTACTACCTGGCTAGCTCGATAAACAAGCAAACAAAACAAACCCTGTTCTGCCTCTATTATTTGAATTTTTATTTTGCAGAGTCCTAGGTTGTGCACATAACAAAACAAAAGAACAAGAGTAAACATAGCTATAGTCTTCTTCATGGCTTCCATGTTCCAAGAACCTTTGGGACTCTATGTATAATCCTCCTACTGAAGACTACAAAGCTGTTGGTTTTATAAATTCTAAACATTAGAAAGAGAAGCAAAGCCTTCTTAAGACAGTAGGCTTAACACACTAGCTCAAAATACACGCAATGAGACCCCTGGCCTTGAAGGTATCAGAACCATCCCCACAGTGCCCAAGTGTACTTCACTTTCAAATCAGCCCTATAATGCATTTGTGTGCTCTAGATTGTGGCTGATAAAATGATACTAGTCAAAAGGAGTAAAGTTAATATGGATTCAAAAGAATATCCACTGTAAAAATTCCATAGATGCTTTCTCTAAGACATATTTAACCCACCAGGCCCACAGAGCACAATCCTTGGGCCACTCCCTGCACTGTACAGCATGAGCCTCAGCAAGCACCTGTGGACCACAAGCTTCGGACACATACTGCTATCAACAGCAAAATGCAGTGCTGCCAGGAGTTCTTTACTTCAACTATTGACTGCCAGAAAGCAAAACTGTGGACAAACCAGAACATCAAAACCACAGACTGGAAAATTATTTTCAGAACCTTGATTCTCAATTTTTTCCAAGGTGTTCCCTAATAAAGGGTTTTATAAACAGAAAAAAAAAAAGGAAAGAAAAAAAAGCCACTTCATTTAAAATTTGAACAGTAAAAGTTTGTACTTATCATCAAATACATTAAATAACAGACATCGTGTGATTACATCTGTTTAAAATCTCACTAGTTATCTAACAAATGAACAGTTAAACCTCTCGCTTTCAAGATAATACCAAGTTTCATGAAAGAATCTCAAAGAACTTTATATACCACATGTCATTAACTCCCATAAACCCTTGACAAGTATGGCAAAAAGCCAATGCTCCAAATATTATAAATGGGGAAAGCAGCACAAAACAATTATAAGACATGTCAGAAATTATTCAGTGAAGAACCCTAAGAAAGAAAGAATTGGTTAGGCTCCCAATTTCACTTCCAATTTTATTTTGAAGCTACCTTTAAATAGTGTAAGGGCAAGGAATCAGAGTTCACAAGGAAGGAAAAACATCTCAACCAAAGGTATATAAGCCCAAATAGTGTATGTGACAGTGTCAGCTCAATTGCTCCTTCCCAGAAAATGAGAATATTGATGTTGAACTTAGGGAAGACACCAGACAAATAGAGAAACCCAGCACCCAGAACTCCTGAGCAAAAGGTAAAGTCCATTTTTGGCCCTCAATAAAGGGCCCATCCAACATGGACAAAACCTTTTGAATTTTTTCTTAAAACAATTCTGAGACACATTTTGCAGGCAACAATTTTCTTCCTATTTTCTGGTATGTTTATGAAAAATGTGCCTCATTTCAAATACTCAGCCTCTGGGCATTGCTGCTGAGGGAGAGTGGCCTGAGATATCAAGATAGGCTGTAAGGTTGAACCAAGCTGAGGAATGGGATGCTGTCAGGCTGAAACACAACAGGTGAAAGAAGCTAAAGCAGAGAGGGCAGGAGTAGGCAAGGATTAGTAGCATCAACCCTTCCAAAGATGCACTCATGGGGCCTACTGCATGTTTTGTGATAATCCTACACATTCCACAGAACCAGCCTCATTGGAAGGAACTTTAGAAGTCATCTAGTCTAACCTCAGGCCAAAAAAAAAATAATAATAATAATAATAAAGATCTCTTTTCTATTATAAACTTGTAACGGTCTTGAATCTTCTATTTGAATTCTTCTACTAGGTCAACTCCACTGGTCAGTAGAACTAATTGAAAGAAAGTCCCTACTGTTAATTCCTATTGGTTAATGATAGCTCTACCCTCTGATCTACACAGTATAAATCTCAATCCTTTCTTTACATGACAGATCTAATATTATAAAACATAAATGCAAAAATTACTTATTACATTTCCTTTGCAGTGTGAGCCCACCCTGCCTGCCTACAAAGTCTTTATGATATTCATTCATACATTCATTCAGGAAGTAGGCATTATCTACCATTTTAGAGAAAGATTAACAATAGCAGCTACCCTTAAGTGATCACTTACTAAGGGAAAGGAACTACAATCAGTGCTTTACATTTAATAAATTATTTAATCTTCTCAAGAAACACGACAAAAGTATTCTATTGATTTTCATTTTATAGATGAGGCAACTGAGGCACAGAGAAGTTAGGTAACTTTGTAGAAGGCTGCACAGATAGTGGGCAGCCATCGGACTCCAAAAAGATGGCTCTCGGCACTCTGGCTCCCGTGTTCAAGGAATCCAGTCTAGTAGGAAAGAACTAATAACCATCCCTCTCACTTCCTGGCACATCGCAAATCTGCTAAGTTCATGTTCTGTTTTCATCAAAATGGCTACAAATAATATAGTTCAGGGCAGTATTGCTGAACCTCACCACAGCATAATAAAGGTGTCCCTCTCAGAAGTGGACAATAACCCACTAATAAAACTGTTCTGGGACATGGTTGTTCCCCAAACTAGAGATCCTTCATTCTATTTGCATTCAGTTTGAATTAGTTTAATTGGACCTTAAGGGCATTGTGAGAAACTGTAAAGTTAACAAAATCAAATTAAGACGGGCATGCTGGCGAATGCCTGTAATCCCAGTACTTGGGAGGCTGAAACAGGAAGATCTCAGGTCCAAGGCCAGCCTCAGCAAGTTAGTGAGGCCCTGTTTCAAAATATAAAATAGGGCTCAGAGTCTAACTTAGAGGTAGAACTCCCCTGGGTTCAATCCCCACTACCAAAAGAAAAAAATCAAATTATGTGATCTTGTTTATTAAGCCTGTCAAAAGTAGAAAACAGAACTGGCTGGTCCTATTTCTTTTGTTGGTCAGCAGTGATAGCCCGTGGTGGTAATGTTGTAGTAAGGTAGATTCTCATACTGCTAGGGAAAGCAGAAATGAGTGCACCCTCTGTGGTAAGCAATATGGAGTTCACATCCTTTAACCTAAAAAGACCACTTCTGACAATTCATCTTAAGGAGTTCATAAGCATTGTAGACCAAGAATCATGTAGAAGATATATACTATAATACTATTTTTAATTATAAAATGCTGGAAACATCCATGTCCTACAATAGGGGTATAGATAAAGAAATTATGTGACAGAGTAAAGTGCATAAAATGTATTGTTAGATTATAAGTAAATTTTATTTTCCTATATTTTCTGTATTTCCTAAGTGTACTACAAATGAACATATCTTAATTTTATGACCAGAAAAAAAACACAATGAAAAGTATGATGAGTCATATGAAATTGTTAATATTCAGCTGCTTTTCACTTTCAAAATATGCCCTTTTGTGTGATTCAACTTAATATTAGGCTTAAAAGGAAAATAATTGATGATACTACCTGTTCTTGGTAAACCAATACTGATCCTTGGTGACGGTTATAAAATGCTGAAAAACAACTGCATAGCAATCTTTTCTGGAATTGTATAGCTCACTAGTCTATAATTTTCTAGAATTCACCTTTTAAAAAACAGAATCAACACTACCTTCAGTCTTCTAGACAGAAACCAGAGAAAATCCTGACATGGTTATATAACTTTGACCCCAAATTACAAGAGTTATGACCCCATGACTCTGCTATTTCTGTCCTGGAAAAAACACTGAAAAGTTTGTCACCTTTTATTGTATGAGATGCCCTAGAATCCCACTTTCAGGCCAATGTTCAAGTACTACTTAATAGTCTTTATTAAGCAACTCAGAGTGTGATATATCCTGACAGATCTTTGTTTCGTGATGTCCTCCCTACAACTCCCATTCTACTATGATCAAAAGAACTAAAGATCAATCTGTTCTATGAAGAAGAGTGGTTTCTAAGTTTGGCAAACTCCAGAACAATCTATTATCCAGAATTCCACAGAGATTACCAATAGTCATTTCACAATTGTATTATCTTCCATTGGTCATATAGCAAGGCACTGTACTAGGAACCAGAAATATCTTCAGCATTCTGAGCTGAGATGAAATGTATCTGGCTGGAAGATGGAGTTTATAAAGAAACCCTTCACTATTTGAAATATTTTCTCATTCATCTTGGGCTTTGAGTTACACTTGATGATTTATGTGTACCTTTTGTAATTGAGAGTGAAAAGGCAATAGCTTTTTATCTTAAAAAAAAAAATACCCTTGCAGTTCCTGCCCAAAAGATTAATATGAATTAACCACAGGAAATTTTGAGTTCTGTTGCCCCATGGCCAAACACTCTGTCAGTTCTGTGAAAAGCACTGTGCTAGAGGGAACCTTAGTGATTACCAGTCAACTACTAAATTAGTGGCCGAGTTGAAATTAGAGGTGGCTCTACCCTCCTCAGGCAGAGAAGAGGGTGAGGTGAGGTGTAGCTTGAAGAAAGTATAAAATTTTTTAATAGAAAAAGTTTAATGGTTGTACAAACAGAAGATTCGTCATCCACCAAAATCAAGGTCCCCAATGCTATTACAATAGCATATGGTTCTTTTTGAGCTTCACCTCTGCGAAGAGAGCATCTCGTACTTCTTTGGGCAAATCCTGGCAATTATGAAAGGATCAATGAAACTCATAGTAGGAATTTTTCTATGGCCATGAGTATCATTCTCTAACCTCCAGGTAACCTTTTTCTCCCTTTCTTTAAATATGGTTATTTATACAGTACAGGATTCATTAACATGTCAATATCTACTTTCCCTCCACCACTACCCCAAAGCTGTCTATAATCAGGGACTATGGTCTTACTTACTTTTGTAATTCCCAGGACTCAATTCTGGGTCTCCCACATAGTAGGCCAGAAGACTGAACTAAATTTAGCCCTTAAAATCTGCAATTTTTTAGCTGGGCATGGTGGTACATGCCTGTAATCCCAGTACTTAGGAGGCTGAGACAGGATCACAGGTTCAAGGACAGCCTCAGCAAGTAGACTCTCAGCAACCTAGTGATACTCTGTTTCAAAACAAAAAATAAAATTGGGCTGGGAGTATAGCCCAAAGGTAGAATGTCCCTGGGTTCAATCCCCAGTACCTCTATCTCTCTCTCTCTCTCTTTCTCTCTCTCTCTCTCACTCACACACACACACAGAAATCTGCAATTTTAAGAAAGAGCTCTCTATAGAAGTACAATAACAAAAGAGCTGTTGCAGCCTTTTCAGTGGTTGTACCACCCAGTACTTTACTTACCAAGCATAAGAAGATAAATACTGTTAGTATCTGTGTTTCCTGTATTTCAGAAGAGTGGCACAGATGTGAGAAGCCATGTTCATTTTAGCCACTTACAAATAAAGAGACCTTGGCAATTTACTTAATCCCTTTGAGACTTTATCCTCATTTGTAAAAAGGGATAATATCCCCTACCCGCAGGGTTGCAGGAGATTAAATGAAATAGAGTAAGTACTGTATGTGGATAGCAGGCACCCAGCCAGAAATTTCCTAGCCTCCACTTCAACCAACCAGGCTGTCCTTACCAATCACCTGATTGCTATTTTATGTTTTCAGCTCCTGCACAGGTCACACCAATGCACTTCAATAGGAATCTAATGAGGAGCTTTTTCATCCCCTTCACATCCCCTTTCGTCCTCACTTCATCAAATCCTGCCATAAATCACCAATGCCACAGGCTTGCAACTTTGGCTCCTTGAGGTCAATAGGCCTTTCCTTTGGCCTTCCTGCATTTAGTTCTTATGGCAACTGCTTTGAAAAAGAAAACTCTGAGACGAAATGGAAGATGGCCAAGCTCCTGACGCTAGATTCCTTAGGACCCAGGTTACAGCAGGATTCAGAAAGTAGGAATACATGGTGCCTTGGAAGGATGCTTTCTATTTCCCATCACATAAGCATTCTGCACCCCAGGTTCATTTTCAGGAAGACAACTGCAGGCAGCAAAATGAAAGCCCAGAAGCCCATTACCAAACCTGTAAATGGAAAGGCAACATGAGACTGAGAGAGCATAAACGGCCAACTTTCAGCAAGCCCGCCAACAAAGTCCTGTGCCAACACACAGTTCACTTACACCCCCAAGCTAATTAGTGCCAAGGAAAGACGTCACCTGACATGATTAAGGATGAACAGGAAAAAAGCTGAGCATAAGGATTGCACAGTGAAGAGTGGCAGAAAGGAAAAAACCTCCAAATTCTGCCAAATCTGTAATAAAAAAATTAATTGAAAAACCGGAATCCCCTACTGTGTAGAGCATTAAGAAAAATTAGAGTGGCAAAGACAGGGGGCAAGATGCGACATTAGCAAGAGCATGACTTGGTGGCTTCAGCACATAAAAGGCACACATAAGAAGAAGCCAAAGATAGGATGCAGGGATAGATGTGTATTAATTCCCCGTTTCCTTATGAGAAACAAATTACAACACATAAGAAGAAGCCAAAGATAGGATGCAGGGATAGATGTGTATTAATTCCCCGTTTCCTTATGAGAAACAAATTACAACACAGGTTCACTTCATTACACTGCAATGTAAAAGAAGAAAGCACTGTTTCCGGGCAACAAACACTTTAGGAGCTTAATATTCACTGTGCAGAATCCTAAAAAGTCAGTGAATGTCTTGGAATTTCACCACACAAACTTGCGTCACCACACTCTTTTGTGTCAGACTGTTTCATTATCTTCGAGGCTTAGCATAATTGGAGCCTCAGTCTAAAAATAGGCTATTTTTCCCTTTGCAATCTGATTGGTAAATAAAAGTTAGGGGAGTTTTTATCCCCTTCATTTGTTTTAAACAACTGCTAGCTTCTGCTCATCAAGCAAAGATTACTGAATACATTTTCAGGATCTATTTGTTTATTCTGCTTAAAGCAAACAATCTACGACCTTCATACTGTCACAGGTGATGGGTGTCATGGACAAGCTACACAAAGACGTGCCAGAACCACTCCAGGTTTCAGCTGCGGTGGACAGCATCACCACTATTTCATTCCACAAAACACGTGAGACAGAAGGAAACAGTCCTCTTCATCCCCCATCTTTGCATCCTTGTCTCATTACCCAATCCACTTCCTTAAGAACTACATCCCAAGGGCTCATTAATTATGACCATTCAGATTTCCTTCCGGCAGAGGACATAAAAGGAGAGGAAATAAAAGGAGAATAGAAACTCTTGGAAAATCTATAAAGTGACAGCAAATGCTAACCAAACTAGGATGATATGTGCTAAAACCACACATATCCTTTCGAATAGAAATGGCTCCAAGCACTGTGAATCTAGGGTACTGTTTTCTCCCTAATCCTAATGCTTCCTTCATAGACAAATATACAGGCAAAGTACCATGGCAGTAAAGAATGTTCCGACTGCCTGGATTTGAATCATGGCTCCATTATTCACTAGCCCTGTGACCTTGGACAGGTTACTCACACTCCCTATACTTCCTGTATTGCTAAAACGGAGTTAATAGCATAAAACCTCATATTAACTTGCCTCACCATCAAGCAAATTCAGGTCTAACATAATTGAGGATTGGCTGCCATCCTCCCCCAGCCCACTTTTACAGGAACAGGGTAAAGCTTCTCAAGGGCAGATGAGGAACAGGCAAGATTATTAAGAAATAAGTAGCCTATGGCCATTTAGATTTTCTAAGTTCAGTCCATTTCTATCCATCTAATAAATGAAACTATTTTCTCCTCCATGCCCACCTCCCTCACCTCTAGTAACAAGAAAGCAAATTTTAAAACACCATTTTTAATAAGCCAAGTAGAAAAAGGTTTCTGAGCTGTTTATATGGTGTAGTAGGGTTCTACTATTAATATAAAGGGCTTAGAATGGTGTCTGGCAAGGAATAAATGCTTAATATATCTTGGTTATCATTAGTCCTAATTTAACTGTGTGTCTAAATATTTACTTTTTACATACAGAGGGGAAATTGAGACCAGATCCTAATTCTCTTTGAAAGTTCCTAATAACTACTACCAACCTAAGTTGAGGGTCAATTTTTGACTCCAGACTGAAAACGAATTAATTAGGAGGCATTAGCAAAGGATTCAACTATGGCAACATTTTCCCCTCTAATAGATTTCTCCAAATATAATTTACAGTGATTCAATTTAGTGGCAAATAGATTGAACAGACTCCTAGAAGATAAAATGAGATGCACTGTGCTGGAGGAAAGGGACCAAAGCATGATTAGAGCAACAATCTATATTTTAAGAAATAAATTTGCTACTATGAATCTTTTTTCCCTCTCTACCTGTGAATTCAGTATGTAAGCATCAGAGTTAAATCTGAAGTCTGTGATGGTAAGGAAAAACATTTAATTGCTTAAAAAAAAACTAGAAAGCATAGAACACATGCACTGATCCTAATAAAATTGAAATTTTTTAATTAACTTTAAATAATTTAAGAATTTAAATAATTCTGTCTCAAAGATCAACAGTCAAGCTAGGCATGGTGGCACAGGCCTATAATCCCAGTATTTGGGAGGCTGAGACAGGAGGATCGCAGGTTGGAGGCTGGCCTCAGCAGCTAGCCAGACTCTCAGCAATCTAGTGAAACCCTGTTTGAACATAAAAAAATGGAAGCCAGGCATGGTGGCATACATTTGTAATCTCAGCACTAGGGAGGCTGAAATAGGAGGATCACAGGTTCACAGTCAGTCTCAGCTACTTGGAGAGGCCCTCCACAACTTAGTGAGAACCAGTTTCAAAATAAAGAATAAAATAGGGCTGAGGGTATAGCTCAGAGGTACAATGCCCCTAGGTTCAACCCCCAATACCACAAAAAAGTGGGTAGGTGGATGGATGGATGGATGGATGGATGGATGGATGGATGGACAAAGGAAGGAGGGAAGGAAGGAAGGGAGGGAGGGAGGGAGGGAGCGGGCAGGCAGGCAGAACTGAATATGTGTGCAGAATGCAAGAAAAGTGGTGGCCCATGTGGCTAGATTAAACAGGGGTGTGGATGAGGAGGTAAGCAGGTAGGTACAAGATTTGGTGAAGCAAATCACATAGGACCCTTGGAATCCAGGGTGAAGTGAAGATAGGAATCCAGTGAAGGGCTTGGAGATGCAATTACACCTTAAAGAGATGGCTTCACAGACTGTGCTGAGACTTGATAAGAGGGGACAAGAGAAGGAAGATATCACAGGGAGGAGGCTACTGCACTGATCCTGGCCAGAGAGAATGGTGGCCTGAACTAAGAACTAAGGGGGGGGGGGGCAGTGTCCATGAAGAGAAACATGACTTGAATATTTAGAGATAACATTGGAAGGACTTACTAAGAACTGGATCTTGGGACTAAGATGAGAAGTAACAAGAAAGAACTATTTCTTAATATAAAATTACTTAGTGCTTGCCCTTTAGTGCCCACTACTTTAAAGCATTTTACTAGATGTTGCTGAAGGACATTTTAAAAATATACACCCAGTCCCTGAATTTATTTGGTAAAATGGAATGGGCAAAGTTATCAAACTCATGAATATCAAACTTGTAAGAGTAAATGAATATAAGCTGAGGTCATGAAATTGGAAAGTGAGGAAGATCAGGTTAAACCACTCATGGAAAGTAAGGTCTGAAAAAGACTGAAAGATTCTGCACATAAATGTGTAGGTGGACAAAGAGAAGAAACGGCAATGTAAACACACAAACATGAAAATAATTTGACAAATAGCATACTGGCCTTTTTACAACAGACTGTTAGTATTCAAATGAAAGAAAAACAGTTTGAAGTAAAAGATACTCTGAGGGCAGATATTACAGCAAAAGGTGTTTTCTAGATAACATTTACTAAGTACTTAGGTATCAAATACGTATCAAGGTATTAACACACTCATTTAATTATCCCAAGAACCCCATTAGGTATTAAAAAGGAGAAAGCTGAGGCTCAGAGAGGTTAAAAAGCTAGTCAGTGGCTTCCCACCTAGGGAGAAGCAGGACATAGCTACAGGACATAGCTATGTTTGTCTCCTCAGCCCACAAGCTTTCCCCGCAAGCTAGAAAGCTGGAGGTGGTGAGTAGAGCAGTTAGAGTAGGGAGCATAAGGTTCCTGGGCCTAGGCCTGGACTCCACTTTGGCCATTTAGTTGAATTGTTCTACAAGTCACCTCCCCATGGCTCAAACTCCTCATCTACAAACTGTGGATAATTATATCTTCCCATAGAGATTCAGCCCCTCCACCATGCTGCATTCAAATAGCACCAAATGAATGCATCAATCACCTCCTTTTCCCCAAAATTCAGTGGAAATTTTTCAAAACTATCGTCAAGGCCTCTTCCTGACAATTGCTCACCACCTCTCTGAAACATTCTTCCCTGGATTCCATGATGCCACACGTTCTTGTCTTCCTCCTCTTCTGGCTACTTTTTAAAACCCACTTTTTAAGTCCATGTTCCTTCACCCAGTTGGAAAGCCTTAAAACTAAGTCCTATACCCCTATCTCTTTCCATTCTCTCCTTGCTCCCAAAGTAATCTCATACAAGACCACAGCTTACTTTACCTCTCGACATCAGCAACTCCTGAATTTTCATCCTGCCACTTCAAAATCAACATGTCTCTTACAGGATGCAGTTGGAGAGGAAGAAAACAATTCTAATGTTCTATAGCACAGTAGGGTTAACTATGGTTGACAACAATTGAAGATTTCAAAATAGTTAGTAGAGAGGATTTTGAACGTCCCCAATACAAATAATAAATGCCTGCATGGCTGACATGCCTACTGCCCTGGCATTATCATTAAACATTGTATACACACACTGAAATATCACATTGTACCTCATAAACATGTACAATTATTACATGTCAATTAATTTTTTTTAAATATCTTCTAGCCAAGCAGAGTAGAGCATGCCTGTGATCCCAGTACTTGGGAAGTAGTGCAGGAGATCACAGGTTGGATGCCAGCCTCAGCAACTAAGCGAGACCCTGTCTCAAAAATAAAAATACCTGGGTGTGGTGGCACATGCCTGTAATTCCAGTACTTGAGAGGTTGAGCGAGGAGGATCACAGGATGGCTGCCAGCCTCAGCAACTTAGAGAGATCCTATCTCAAATATAAAGAATAGCCAGGTGTGGTGGTGCATGCCTGTAAGACCAGTACCTGGGAGGCTGAGCCAGGAAGATCATAGCTTCAACGCCAGCCTTAGCAATTTAGGAAGGCCCTCGGCAACTTAACAAGATCATATTTCAAAAGAAAAAAATAAAAGAGGGCTGAAAATGTAGCTCAGAGGCAGAATCCCCCTGGGTTCAATCTCTAGTACCACAAAATAATAAAAATAAAAAATAAACAGGGCTGGGGGTAAAGCTCAGAGATAGAGTGCCCCTCTACTCAATCTTCAGTACCCCCAAAGAATTAAAAATATATATTTTTTTTAATTAACATACCGGGTGTGGCAGTGCACATTTGTAATCCCAGTACTTGGGAGGCTGAGACAGGAGGATCACAGGTTTGCAGCCAGCCTCGGCTACTGAGTGAGGGAGGCCCTCCGCAACTTCGTGAGACCCTGTGTCAAAAATAAAGAATAAAAAATAGGGTTGGGGGTGTAGCTCAGAGGTGGAATGGCCCTGAGTTCAATCCCCAGTATCACACACAAAAAAATTTAACATATCCAAGATTGAATTATTCATCATTCCCCTTCCCTGCCCCCAAACCTGGTCATCTTCCAGTGTTCTTTACCCCATCCCTCTACCTGCACGAGTCAGACCCAGGAACTGACCTTCATATATTCCCTGTTCTAACCCCCACATTCAATTTATCACTGAGTTTCCCTGATTATTTTTCCCTTAAATCTCTCTCAGGTCCATATCCTTCTCCCTCCTGATTGCTATAACACCAATGAGGTTACCACCATACCTTGCCTGGAATATTATAATAATAGCCTACTAATCAGTTTCCCCACATCTACTATGACCCCTTCAGCATAAATGTGAGCCAGTCTCTCCCCTTCCCACTTAAAACCTGTTGACAATTGTCACTTGTGCAACATGGCCTGCACAGTGCCACCCTGACCACCTCTCCAGGCTCACGCCGCCATTACTCTCTCCCTCCTTACTAGACTCCAGCTACATCAGCCTTCTCTCAGTTCCTGGGCCACATAACACTTCCACCCACCACAGGTTCTTTGCACATACTATCTCTTATCCTGGACTGCGTGTTCTTGCAAGTCTTTACCTAGTTAACTCCAACCCATACTCTGCGGATCTCAGTTCAAGTGCAATGGGCTTAAGAACCCTTTGATTTTTCAATCCAGGTCAAGGGCCTTTGCTATAACACTCAGAAATCCATGTTCCTTTTCTTAGCCCTTATTTTCTTCAGAATGGCATAAATATTCATTTGGTCATTTGGTTAATGGCTCTCCTCTACCAGAATGAAAACTCGATGAAGACAAAGACCTTAAAAAGTTCAACTTACCATTGCCTGTCCAACATCAGCATCATGTCTGCCACCTGGTAGGTGCTCAGTGCCTTGCATGAATGCTACCTCTGGGCCCACTGTGCAGTAATCACGGTCAGCCTCTGACATGTGCAAATGCAAAGGCAAAATGACTTGTTCAAAGCCACACAAGGCAAAGAAGCAGGTGAACGTGGCACTCTTGGTATCTAGTCATGGCTTTCTCTAACGCATACACAGGCAGTTCTGCCTACAGGATATCTTTTCCCTTGTTTGTTAGTAAGTAATCACCAGTAGTCTCCCAAGCTCCCATTCAGTTTTACTGCAATCATTACCTAAGGCTCTCGTCTCAAGTCCGTGGGTCACAAGCAATGTCATCTGTCTCTATTTCCCTCCATGGGACACTCTCAGCAAATATCATCTGAAGAATTTCTGGCTATGAGGCAAGAACCAGTCACTAAATCAAATATATTCACCCACTCTAAGTGAATCTGCTGGAAACAAGTTGTTTTTCGGCCCTATCAGGACATTATTCCAGAAGAAATATCTAGATTTTTACTGTGATTAAATTTCCAGCTGTCCATCACATGATGCCATGCACCCTACCCTGTTAGCCAGTGCTCCGAAATATTACCTGTGGCCTTGAGAACAATGTACATTATTAATAGCCTATAAGCTTATTTCTTTCCCCAGAAGCTCTCTCCCCAACTATCCTCCTCCCCAGCCCCTACTGAACACCATCCTCTTGTACAGAGAAGACGATGTAGTCTGTGATTACACATCAGCAGGGCCCAAAATCCCTAAAACAAATAGAACCACGTCTAATGCTCCAAATTACCTAGTAGCTTTGTTCCCCTCCCATCTCTGATCTTCACACTAAAGTCAAAAAAAAAAAAAAAAAAAAAAAACCTAATCACTAGCCTCGTAACATCAAAAACATCAAAGCTTCTGTTAAATGTAAAAAAAAACAAAGCCAAAAAAATAGGTGACAGAAAACTAAGCTCCAATATGTAAAGAAAAATTAGTAACTAGAAGAATTCCAAAGACTACACATAAACCATTTCTAAAAATCATTCACGCTTTGCTGTTCTTTTAAAAATCAGAGATTCACTTTCCAGACAACATTTTATGTCATATTGCTTTTTAAAAGAGGAAGGGAATTTCCAAAGAAAAAACTAGACTTTGAGGCTCTAATATAGTCAAGTTTAAAAGGGATACAAGTCAATTCAACCACCAAAATAATAATAATAATAATAATAATAATAATAATAATAATAATAATAAAAACAGAAACAAGGAGAGCTGTACAACTGACCTTAGCACTAAATTTCAAAGTAGGTACAAGATCTCTAAAGCAATGACTACAGGGCTGAGGAATTTCTGGCTTAAAATCAAACAGCTTCTTCACACATACATAAAAGTATTCTCCCTACCTCCCCAAACTCCTACAACTTACCAAACTCAGTTCACTGTAACTTAACACAGTATTTATGATCTGGCAAAATAACACAGGCTCACACTGCCCGCTGAAATGAGGAAACACAACCAGAAGGCACTAATTCTATTAGTCTTCCCTCACTTAACCAGTCCTGAGCCCTAAGCAAAAGGAGCTTGTTTTGTTTTTCAATTTGACAGGGATATCTTTTTTTTTTTTTTTTTTTTTTGCGGTACTGGGGATTGAACTCAGGGGCATTCTACCTCCGAGCTATACCCCCAGCCCTATTTTTTATTCTTTATTTTGAAACCGAGTCTCACTAAGTTGCGGAGTGCCTCACTAGGTAGCTGAGGCTGGCCGTGAACCTGGATCCTCCGGTCTCAGCCTCCCGAATGCTGGGATTACAA
>PVLC010014373.1:0-11020 GCA_004027655.1 Graphiurus murinus
GGTCTCACTAAGTTGCGGAGTACCTCACTAGGTAGCTGAGGCTGGCCGCGAACCTGGATCCTCTGGTCTCAGCCTCCCGAATGCTGGGATTACAAGCGTGCGCCACCACGCCCGGCTTTAATGTATTTCTTTAATGAATTTTTACATTTTAAAATGGTTCATGGTCAGCCAGACGTGGTGATGCACACTTGTAATCCCAGCACTTGGGAAGCTGAGACAGGAAGATCTCAGGTTCCCTGCCAGCCTCAGAAATTTAGTGAGGCACTCTGCAACTTAGTGAGACCCTGGTTTAAAGAAAACATAGGTCTGGGGGTGTAGCTCAGAGGTAGAATACCCCTGAATTCAACCCCCAGTACCACACAAAAAAAAAAGGTTCAGCTCCCCCCCCTTTGTTTAAATTTTTTATTTGGAAACAAGATCTCACTAAGTTGTGGAGGGCCTCACATGGCTGAGGCTGGCCTTGAACCTGCAATCCTCCTATCTCTGCTTCCCAAGTACTGGGATTACAAGTGTACACACCATGCCCAGCTTCAAAATATCTCTAGGCCTGAATCTATAACCACCACCTTCCATAGTCTCAAAAAGTTTCAATTTTTCTTACACACAAATTTAATCTTGCCCAACACATACTGTTTGGGTGACTATAGGCTATGTACAATAAGGAGTACAATGAAATATGCAGGAAGTTCTCAGAGGAAAAGGGGCAAGAACTGATGGTCATGGTAAAGAGCAAAGTGTCATAAAGGTAGAACCACCCAGACAGCGATCAGGGCCGTAAGTGTACTAAAACGATTAATGGGAAATTCGCCAGAGATGCGAATCTCACTATACACCAAAGTGAGATTCACAATGTAGAGTATGCAAATAAAAAAAAAAAATATATATATATATATATATATTTTTTTTTTTTTTTTTTTTTTTTTGCAGTACTGGAGATTGAATCCAGTCCTATTTTTTATTCTTTATTTTGAAACAGGGTCTCACTAAGTTGTGGAGAACCTCACTAACTAGCTGAGGCTGTCCGTGAACCTGGATCCTCTGGTCACGGTCTCCCAAGCACAGGGATTACAAGTGTGTGCCACCATGCCTGGCTAAAAATATTTTTAAATGACTGTTTTGTCTCAGTGGACATAAGCCAATTGTGCCCAACTGTGAAAAATAAAACATTAAAAAGAACACACTTAAAAAAAAAACAAAACTGTAACTAGAGGTCATGAAAGGTTGTGATAGTTCTTTTTACAAAATTCTGAACTTTTGAACTTTACTTTTTAAAATTGAACCTTTTTCCGAGCATGGTGACACAAGCTTATAATTCCAGTACTTGGGAGGCTGAGACAGGAGGATCGCTTGTGTGAGGACAGCCTCAGCAAGTAGTGAGACTCTCATCAACCTATTGAGACCCTGTTTCAAAATAAAAATAAAATAGGGCTGGGGATGTAGCTCAGGGGTAGAATGCACCTGGGTTCAATCCCTAGTGCCACAAAATAAAATAATAAAATAAAATTGAAACTTTTGAGACTATAGAAGGTGGTGGACATGGACATAGGTTTTAAACTTTCCTTAAAACAGTGAGACCAATTTTTGAGGCTCTCGCATTCGACTTTTATGTGTTTTAAGGAGCATACACACAATCTATAAAATCTGAAGGCTATTTACTAGACCCAGACAGGCTGCTGCTGCTTCTGAACCTAAATCTCATCTATAACCTACCACATAGAAGTAGGAAAATTTGATACATGAGGAACATTGGGAATCTTTTAAATTGCCCCTTCAAAATGCAGAAAAAAACCAGTAACAGCATGTATGGCCTCTGACAGGACAAGCTGGGAAACTAGAGATCGGGGCTGGGACATAAATCAATTTTTCATTCATATCTGTTTACTCTGTTATTAAAAAATAAGTCAACGTTATCAAATAGAAATCACTATGATTATGACTTCTATATAATACTAAACATGTCATGTTTACACAGATTAATTATTTTTATGAGAGCTGAAATCCAGACCCCTTCAGCCATGTGTAATTCCTAGGTCTCTGGGTAAAAGCTTGCTTTCTTCTTCATATGCCCCAGTCTGAAAAAGGGACTAGTTCAAATAAAGTTACCTCCATATATGAAGATATCACCACCAATCTCACTAACACATACCAGGAAGGAGGCAGGGAGTGGGGTAGGGTATGGAGGGAAACACACCAAGTGGCGTGTGCGTGTGTGAGTGTATCACTCTGAATCTCACTATGATTTTGAAAAAGCATAGTTCATGTCAAACAAGCTTACTTAAAGAAGCCCAAGTAGCTGTACTTCACATTTTCTCTACTGGCCAACTGTTCCGAGAATAATCAATCATCAACAATGCAGGAGGTATTCTATCTATGAGGCTCTCTCACAACAGAAGCTAGGCCTTCACAATTCCTCCTTTTTAAATAACTGCTGGTCATTTGATTCTAGGAAAGGCTTAATAGACATCTTAAGCTCACTATAGTACCTAATGACTGCAATACTCACATGCTTTCTTGAAAAACATTTTCTTCCGAGTTATGCATCATTTTAGACAAATAAATCAACAAAATTACATGTGCTTTGTTCAAAAAACATGGAAAATCCTTAAATACTTTTGCTAATCACACAAGAAAAAGACTCATGTTGAACAACTTTCTACTGAGTTGTTGCTTACTTTTTTTTTTTTTTTTTTTTTTTTTTTTTTTTTGCGGTACTAGGGATTGAACCCAGAGGCATTCTACCTCTGAGCTTCACCCCAGTCCTATTTTTTTATTCTTTATTTTCGAAACAGGGTCTCACTAAATTGCGGAGGGCTTCACTAAGTAGCTGAGGCTGGCCACAAAACCGGATCCTCTGGTCTCAGCCTCCCAGGTACTGGGATTACAAGTGTGTGCCACCACACCCAACTTTGCTGCTTACTTTTTAAATGACATCTTTGGAGAAACAAAACATTCAATTTAATCAGTGCACAAAGTGCCCCTAAATCACCAGGGGATGAACTAAGTTAAAATCTTACAGGTAAATTTGTTTTTGTTTTATGTTACTGGGGTTTGAACCCAGCCCAATTTTATTTTTGTATTCTGAAACAGGGCCTTGCTATTAAAGCCCCCTGGCCTCGAATCTGTGATCCTCTTGTCTCAGCCTCCCAAGTACTGGGATTACAGGTGTAAGCCACCACATTCAGCAAGGAAAGTATTTTTAAATGGCAGTCAGGTTGTTTCATCAGTATTTTTAAGTTAGTTTTCTTTTTCTTTAAATAACCATGATGAGCCGGGCATGGTGGTGCACGCTTGTAATCCCAGCATTCGGGAGGCTGAGACCGGAGGATCCGGGTTCGCGGCCAGCCTCAGCTACCTAGTGAGGCACTCCGCAACTTAGTGAGACTCGGTTTCAAAATAAAGAATACAAAATAGGAGCCGGGCGCGGTGGCGCACGCTTGTAATCCCAGCATTTGGGAGGCTGAGACCGGAGGATCCGGGTTCGCGGCCAGCCTCAGCTACCTAGTGAGGCACTCCGCAACTTAGTGAGACTCGATTTCAAAATAAAGAATAAAAAATAGGTCTGGGGGTATAGCTTGGAGGTAGAATGCCCCTGAGTTCAATCCCCAGTACCGCAAAAAATAAAATAAAATAAAATAAATAAATAACCATGATGATTTTTAAAGTCCTAAGCAGGTAAATCGCATTACCAAGCTACTACTTGCTTAATGTGTTGAAACAGAAGTTTCTAAATGTGAGCCGGGCATGGTGGCGCACACTTGTAATCCCAGCATTTAGGAGGCTAAGACTGGAGGATCCAGGTTCGAGGCCAGCCTCAGCTACCTAGTGAGGCACTCCGCAACTTAGTGAGACCCAGTTTCAAAATAAAGAATAAAATATAGGGCTAGGGGTATAGCTCGAAGGTAGAACGCCCCTGAGTTCAATCCCCAGTACCGCAAAAAAAAAAAAAGTTTCTAAATGTGTTGTGTGATAAACAACTATTGCTAAGTCATCTATAATATATATTGTAAATCTAAAATACCACCAACTCTGTAATATGCAAATGTATGATCTAATTTCAGTTTAAATGATTTTCATTTCTTCACTAGACGCCAAATAGAAAAAGGAAATGAAAGAGCACAGTTCAGAAGTTGAAAGAAAAAGAAAATTTAGGACCTCCAATCAGATCTGCACAACTCAAGTCAATTGCAGATTTCTGATTTCAAACCTTTAAAAAAAGAAACCAACAAGGATCCTTCAAATTATGTTCAAGTCATATGCTTGATTAGATGGTTGAATCATTTTACTGGACCGCATTTCCCCCCTTGATTCTGTTCTCTTCCCTGGCTGCCACAAATATGTTTGTTCAGTGTACAGGGAGTGATGAAGATTGACCTTTCCAGCTGAGCCGCTGGCTGAACTGGACTTTAAAGAGTGTTCTTAGGATTTTACTTCCCTTGATTTAAGGCAAAGGGAAGCAAAATAAAAGTTCATGGATGATAGGTCCACATATCTAATTTTTATTCTAGGAATTTTAGAACTTCCGACCCATCCTTCTGACATCTCGCGCCAGGATGAGAGATAAGCAGCCAGCAGTGAGACACTGAACTACTACTGTGAAAAGTGAGAGGCTCCAAACACACTTGGTAGCAGTTCCACTGCCGCGCTCTCACTCGCTCACTCACTTTCTCTCTAGGTACTGGGGGTTGAACAAATGGCATTCCACCTCAGAGTTATACCCCCAATTACAGGCATGTCCACTGAGTCCAGCCAATTCTGTCTTTTAAGAATTGTTCTCAAGCCAGACATGGTGGCACACGCCTGTAATCCCAGTACTTGGGAGGCTGAGACAGGAGGATAGCAGGTTTGAGGATAGCCTCAGCAATATAGCAAGGCTCTCAGCAACTTAGTAAGACCTTGTTTCAAAATAGAAAATAAAATAGGGTTGGGGGTGTAGCCCAGAGGTAGAAAGCCCCTGGACTCAATCCCCAGGACCACACACACACAAAAAATAATAATAATTTAAAGATAGAGCTGGGCGTCATGGCATAGGCCTGTAATCCCAGTACTTGGGAGCTAAGCAGGAGGATCACAGGTTCCAGGACAACCTCAGCAAGTAGCAAGACTCTCGGAAACCTAGCAAGACCCTGTTTCAAAAAATATAAGGTTGAGAATATAGTTTGGAGGTAGAATGCTCCTGAGTTCAATCCCCAGTACTACACACACAAGAAAATGTTCCCATCTATTTTCCTGTTCTGAGAAGAAAAGGAAAAAGAGAGACGAGATTGAAAAAAAAAAATTGCCATGCTCTGAAGCCCTGCCGAATACCCTGACCCACTCCACTGTCGTTTGTCTGATGTTCTATCCAACGCCACCAAAATATAAGACTTTTATTTCCGCCTTTCTTTTGTACCCCATACCCTGACAAAGCGGTCTTGAAAACTGACTGTACTGGATATTGAGGCCACATATACTTTCAGCATTTCATAAAATTTTTATTCTCCCTAATCCTTGTCCCCATCCCCCAATTACTGTAATATTCCTGACCCAGCCTATTGCTCACTGTGAGTTTAGGAGATTATGTGTAACTGCCTGAGAAATTACATACTCAGAGCAGCCTACAAAAAACAAATTCCCATGAATAGCTAATGAAAAGAGGAAAGAGCCTATATTTATGAAATTTCTTTAGACCTGCTACCTGATTTTCATTCAATGATAGCCTGTGAGCAAGTGCTCATTTGCATAGCTGACAGGAAGCTGCATCCAATCATTTATTCACGGCAGGCCCAGTGCTAGAAGCTACAGATACAGAGATAAAAGATGCAGTCAGAATCTTCATTCAAAGACCTGACAGTCTAAAGGAAAAGAAAGCCATATAAACCTACAGTCACAATACTTTAGGTAAGTACCATGATAGTGATATGCTCAGAGTAGCATGGGAAGTCAAAAAAAATAATTAATTAATTTTAAAAAAGCACCTAACTCAAGTCTGAAAAGATCAGGAAAAACTTCTCAGAATAGGTGGCACACACCTATAAACCCAGTACTTAGGAGGCTGAAACAGGAGGATTACAGGTTCACAGCCAGCCTCAGCAACTTAGTGAGACTCTCAGCGACTTAATGAGACCTTGTTTCTGAATAAAAAAATAAAATAGGACTTGGGGTGCAGCTCAGAAGTAGAATGCCCCTGAGTTCAATCTCCAACACAACAACAAAAGAGAGAAAGAGGGAGAGGAAGAGGAGGAGGAGGAGGGAGGAGGGGGGAGAGGGGAGGGAGGGGGAGGGGGAGGAGAAGAGAGGAGAGGAGAGGAAAGGAGAGGAGAGAACTAAGTCTGGAGAGAGCCTTAGGAGAAACAGGGGTGGGAGTGGAGGAACAGGCCATCCTATTCAGAGGAAGCATCATGTAAAAAGATATAGATATTCTGCTTAAAATGATGAAAATGTTCTAGAAATAGATTGGTTTTGGTTATACAACATTGTGAATGTATTTAATGCCACTGAATTGTACATTTAAAAATGGTAAACTTTATGTTATGCATATTTTAACACACACACACACACACACACACACACACACAGATGTCTGTGCGTAGAAACATCACATGAGGTATCTGTGTAGGAGACTAAGTGCAGGAGGAAGGACTGAGCTGCCTCAGGGCTGGACGCTAAAGGTTTTGTATTCCATGCTAAAGGAGTGGAGCTAAACCCAAACGAGGGCAGACTGGAAGACACCGGAGCGACTGGAGTCTGAGAGGCAGCAGACACAAGAAAAAGGACTACATTTCCAAGAAAATGAGAAGCAAGAATGAAGGGGACTTGGAGCCTAAGCAAGAAGAACCAGAGGAGCCTAACATGCCTCTCAGGTCCTGTGCTCAAGTGACCAAGCAGATGAGATGTCACTCACCACTCACCCAAAGAGTGGATGGGAGGAGCACCAGGATGGACTGGAAGCAGATGGCTTCTGCTTCCACCTGCAAAATTTGTGCCCTTACGGATAAAGGATGAGAACCAGCGGTTAGAAGAGGTGTGTGTTATGTGTATGTGCGTGTGCATGAGTGTGTGTGTGTTATGTGTATGTGCGTGTCCATGTGTGTGTGTGTATGTGTGTTAGTTACTAGGGATTGAAACTAGGTATGTTCCACCCTGCAGCCACACCCCTAGCTTTATTTGCTTTCTTTCTTTCTTACTTTTTTTTTGAAACAGGGTCTTGCTAAGTTCCTGAGGCTGGCCTGCAGTCCTCCTGTCTCAGCCTCCCATGTCCTGGGATTACAGGCACAGGCCACCACACCCAGCGAGTCCTCTCCTTTCTTGGACTTTGTTTTGCTTCAAGGCCCAGGCAACAAAGAGCATCCCAGATCTGAAATGAAAGACACCTTTGAACAGAACCCAGCACCTGCACATCACTTTGAAAACTAGGGACTTTGATAGGTTCTGATTGCAGCTCCTCTGGCAAGCACCTGGGGTTCTCAGTACTACCTTCAGGGAAGATCATCGAGGGCAGCATCCATCAACAAGGGTGACTCAAAGGTATACACATGGCTGACACTTCATGGTAGACACTGCTGACATTTAGGTCTCAGGAATTACAGGATGGAACACAGGGAAGTTTTACAGGATAGAACAGAATCTGAGAGGGGGAGGAAGCAGCATGAGTCCTATCTCTCGCAGAATGTAAAAGAGATCTGTTTTATTCTCCCAGACTACAAAAGCCTACAACTTACCAGCTAATAAACATTTTAGCAAAAAATGAAGCCATGTTTTTCATAGTGTGTGTAAACTGCTCTTTTACATTTAATAATATGGTGGCACTTTTCTATGTCATAATATTCTTCTATAACTTTAATTTAAAGCTCAATATTATCTGATTATAGCCAGGTATAGTGGCACACATCTGTATTCCCAGCTACTCAGCAGTCTGAGGCAGGAGGATCACAAGTTTGAGGTTGGCCTCAGCAATGTAAAAAGAATATGTCTCAAAATAAAAAATTAAAAGGATTGGGAATGTAGCTCTGTTGGTAAAGTGCCAATAGGTTTAATCCCCAGTAGTGGGGTGGGGGGGAAGTGTATTATTTTATACCCCATGGATGATTATTGATCTCTCCGTGAGTAAGCAATGAATGCAGTCAGAGAAGCCTCAACCTGTGTTCATGTTGATCCTTCTACCCATAATGTCCCTCAGTTCCCCCAGTGTCTGTGCCCGACCAGCTCCTTCTTATTATTCAAGGAGCTTCCACCATGACTTCCTCCAGTAGCCTTCCCCACATCATCCTGGGCCAGTTGTCCCCACTGTGCCCTGCCTATGTCTCTGAGACCCATGCAGTTTATTGAAATGGTAATTTGCTGTTCACACACCAAATCATAAGCATCTTTGGGTTGGGACCTGATCTTTCACCATAATACTCCCAGGGCCTAGCGGCCTTGCTTTAGTAGATGACTGCCGAAAAGGAATGCTGGGATCCAAAGAATGCTGCAAGGTCCCATCTATTCATCAGTACTCTCCTCCACCAGTAATATTCTCTAAGGAGAGCCACTAAACAGTGCATGTAACTATGAAGGTTCTGTACAGTATTCTAATAAAATCAAGTACAATATTTGGGGATTGAACCCAAGGACATTCTACCTCTGAGCTACATCTCCAGCCCTATTTAAAAAAAAAAAAAAAAAAAAAGCAGGGTCTCACTAAGTTGCTGAGACTGGCCTTAGAACTGTGATCTTCCTGTTTCAGCTATGTCCACTCAAGTACAATAAATTTGACATATATTCAACATGAAATTATCGATGTAATACATGATAATTAGACAAGTAACTGATTTGTATAAACTGCTATTATTGCTAATTCCCAGGAATACAGTGGAATGGCAGATTACACCTAACTTCTCCTTCCATCAGAGATGGGACCAACTTCATCTACCTCTGCATCTATATCTAAATGTTCCAAGTTCCAACTCAGCCCCCTTACTACACCATATCTTCCCCTCTTCCCACAAATTCTTCACTAAGATTGTTTTCACAGGAAATGGGGTTCAGCTGAGAGATTTCTTTCTCTACTTTTGTACTAAACTGTCTGTCACCTTTATGAACCTTATGTTCTGCTGTTCCTTCCTGAGATTTTTAGGTAGAGACACTTCCTTAAAGAATTTAAGAACCTCAGATTTGTTTCTTTTCCTTCCTTCTCTTAGTGGGTATAAAAATAAACAAGAGGTGCAACAGGCGAAGTGGTATGAATTAAGAAAAGCCTATCTTGCCTCAAAATCTCTCCACTACATTACTAGGCATTCCACCATTTACACGTTCATCTGAAATAACAAATAGACACCCCATCTCCTGCCACCAAAAAAGCAAACCAACTATGCAACATAGGTTTACTGGTGGTACAGAAAAGGCTAATGATTAATCATATAGGGGATGGTTTTGAGGGATGGTGAAGAAGGGGAAGAGTGAGGGTAGAGTTTCATAGAGCTCGTGGAACAGCTGTAATAGAGTAGCAAGAAAGCTCTGGCTAAGAGACCACGGGGATCTGACAGAAAGAGAAACAAAGTCAGGCATGGTGTGCATGCCTGTGATCCCAGTACTTGGGAGGCTGAGATAAGAGGATTGCAGGTTCCAGGGTAGCCACAGCAACTTAGTGAGATCCTGTTTCAAAATAAAAAGGACTAGGGGTGCAGTTCAGAGGTAAACTGCCCCTGGGTTCAATCCCAGTAGGAGGAGAAAGAGGAAGAGGAGGAGGAGAAGGAGGAAGAAGAGCAAACAGGAAAACTAGGTCAAGCCAATTTGACCCAGCTCCAGCATCTTCCCTTTCTCGTCTCTCCCCCTGAAAGCCAACCAGCAGCCACATGAAGAGATCATTTCACTTTTGTTGGCCTTACCCGTCGAATACTCACCTACTTCTCAAACAGCACTTTGAACTCTATGTAGGTGTCCCATCTTGGGAAAGGGGAGAAGTTGATGATTACCCAGGAATCAAATAACATGACTTCATTTGTCTAAGAAATGCACTTAAAATATAAGCCCGAAGTTCTTTCCTCAACATCATGATTGAAGCATTTCAGATTCACTGCTGGAACACAAATGTTCATATCAGAATTATTCAAAATAGCCCAAAATGAAAGTAATTCAATGTTCACTAAGTGATCTGTGAGGAAGCAAAATGTGACCTATCCATAGAATGGAAGATATTTGACAACAGAAAGGAATGGAGCACAGGGATGTGAATGCAGTTAATGTCACGAGTGTGCACTTAAAACTGTCAAGACACAAAATTTCAGGTTGTATTTTACCACATTTAAAGAAACAAACAAACAAAAAAAATGAAGTGCTGACACATGCTACAACATGGGTGAGCTTTTTGGAAACATTATGCTAGTCAAAGAATCCATAAATAAAAGAACACATACTGTATGATTTCATCTACATGAAATGTCCAAAACAGGCAAATTCATAGAGAAAGATTAGTGGTTTCCAGGCGCTAGAGGTAGGAGAGAAGAGTGACTGCCAGAGGGTAGAGGGTTTCTTTTTGAGGTGGTGAAAATATGCTAAAAATAGAGTGGTACTAGTGAATGTTCTAAAAATCAACAAATTATACATTACATGGTAGGGAGGATGATTACTAGAGCTTGAACCCAGGGGCATTCTACCTCTGAGCTACCACCCAAAGCCCTTTTATTTTTTATTTTGAAACAGAGTCTCACTAAGTTGTTGAGGCTGGCCTTGAACTTGCAATCCTGCCATGTCAGCCTCCAAAGTAATAGGATTATAGGTGTGCACCACTGTGCCCAGCTTCATAGCGCTTCTGTGTGTGTGTGTGTGTGTGTTACTGGGGATTGAACCCAGAGACATTCTACCTCTGAGCTACACCCCACCCCACAGCCCTATTTTATTTATTTATTTTTATTTATTTATTTTTTCTTTTTTTAGCATGGATTTTTATACATTTCTTGGGTACAACAGGGTTAATTACACATTTTTGTTGGGTACAAGCTAGTACAGGTAAAGACATCCATGCACATATTTCTCATTAACCCTTCCCCAATTCCCCCCCACCCTT
>PVLC010014373.1:11120-39550 GCA_004027655.1 Graphiurus murinus
ACCTAAGAATTCTCCTTCACCTGGAGTCCCTCTTATGTCCCATTTTCTCCCTAGCTTCCACATATTAGGGAGAGCATTTGATTTTTAACTTTTAGTGACTGACTAATCTCACTTAACATAATGTTTTCCAGTTCCCTCCATTTCCTTGCAAATAACATGATTTTGTTCTTCTTTATGGCTGAGTAAAATTCCATTGTGTCCATATCCCATAGTTTTGTAATCCATTCATCTGTTGTTGGACATCTTGGCTGGTTCCATAGTTTGGCAATTGTAAACTGTGCAGCTATAAACATAGATACACATGCGTTGGTCTGATAGTTTGGTTTCCTTTCTTTTGGGTAGATACCTTATTTTATTTTTTATAAATAAAAACTCTCACTGAGTTGCTGAGGCTGGCTTCGAACTTATGATCTTCCTATCTCAGCCTACACTTCTCCATTCTACTCCATGTGTCTACTCCCCCAGTAACTGTGAGCCCCTCAAGGACAGGGAATAGGTCTGTCTGCATTCTTTGCTGTAGACTCTGTCCATGACTAGTGCCTGGAACAGAGTGGTTAAGCACTCAATAAATGTTTTTTGAATGATAGAGTGGATAAATAACTATTGTGGTCATAATGAACTTCTTGAGATTTAACAGATTCATTACACTGTTTCTTTGGACCACTTCCTATCAAATTTCCCTACCATTTATATCAATCTGACAACTGTACAAGAGCCCTATTAATTATTCATTATTCTCACATGACTCTCAAGAGCGGAGTTGCTGGGACTCTGGCTTCGGCACACATGGATATTGTACCATCTGATAGTCAGCTTGCTAACAAAACCTGCACAAAGAGCAACATCCAAGTATCCGCTCTTGATCAAATCTGCAAGAGAAGAAAGTGAACATCTAGAGAGTCGTCGCTTCTGCAGGGTCTCCAGCTAGCGGAAAAACCCGTTACCTGTCTCCCTCTCCTTTCTCTGCTGTGCTAAGATTTTTAATGAGGCCACTTCTCTCGCTACCTGGGGAGAGTGAGCTGCTGATTAGAAGCCCTGAATGTTGCCTAGCTGAGTGCCTCCACTTCATTCTGCATGAGCCAAATGAAATGCTGATCAACGTCACGATCCGCTTGTAACCCTGCCGCATCTCTGCTACCCCCTTTCTTCTAGCAAGAGAAGCCTGTCAAACCTCAACTCCATCTTTTTCCTGAACTCCATCTTTTTTGTGTGTATGGTACTGGGGATTGAACTCAGTGGGATTCTACCTCCACGGTACACCCCTAGCCCTTTTTACTTTGTGTTTTGAAAAGAGGGTCTTGCCAGGTTGCTGAGAGTCTCACTAAATGGCTGAGGCTGTCCTATAACCTTCGATCCTCCTGTCTCAGCCTCCCAAGTACTAGGATTACAGGTGTATGCCACCATACCTGGCTTGAACTCCATCTTCTGCTACTTCTTCTTAGCATCCACACTAGCTCTTAGGAAAGCAGACAAACAGAACACAGAGCTTCTATCCACCTCACCTCTTCTTTCTGGTTCTTCACTGTCCTCACTGTCTTCTTTCCCTTTACTTCTGAAGCTTCAGTACCAGACAGTGTCTACCCCACCACATGTTCCTTGGTTTCCCTGAACGGCCTCACTTATTAGTGCGTATGTATGCTCAGCTCAGCAGATGCCAACAAGGCAAACTCAGGACTTTTCTCACCTGACCTTTTGATATAATAGCCTACTGCTGTATTTCCCCATGATAACCTAACCTGAAATCCACCCCGCCCCCCGGACTTGATCATGGTACATTCTTTTACTGTATTGCTTTATTTATTTATTTATTTAGGCACTAGGGATTGAACCCCGTGTTATGGATTCATTTAACAGCATTTATTGACTATTTGACTTGTTCAAAGCTCACATTATTGGTCATCTTTTGCAGATTTACAATTATTCTTTCAATTAAAATCAACCTAAGGATGAGAGATCTCAAATAAAGCTAGACTATGACATACTCAAGAGTAGCTCTGAACAATTACAGAAATTCACAAAATGCTATTCACCAGCAAGACAGGGGCAGGAGAGAGTGAATTTTAAAACTCTGTTCATGTTTTCATGGATACATAGATATAATGGTCTTTTTTTTTTTTTCTGCCCAGTATGTGAATTGCTTTCTATACTTTGTGAGTCTTAGTTGGAGACACTACAAAAATTGAAAGCACCAGCTAGACATGGTAGTGCACACTTATAATCCCAATACTTTGGAGGCTGAGACAGGAGGATTGCAGGTTCACCACCAGCCTCAACTACTTAGTGAGGCCCTCCCCAACTTAGTGAGACCTGTTTCAAAATAAAAAAA
Organism: Graphiurus murinus; assembly: GCA_004027655.1. Lineage (NCBI taxonomy): Eukaryota > Metazoa > Chordata > Mammalia > Rodentia > Gliridae > Graphiurus > Graphiurus murinus. The sequence continues at coordinate 13,447 of PVLC010014373.1, forward strand.
ATAATAAAGGAATGGGAGTGTAGTTTGCCTCTGGGTTCAATCCCTAGTACAAAAAAAAAAAAGAAAAGAAAAGAAAAAGAAAGAAATTAATTGAAAACACCAGCTATTCCCTTTCCCAGTGGCTTGGCCAATGAAACTCCTACCCTGGCTTTTGCCTCTAAAGCTGCAACAATGAAGAGAAAGGGACCAAAGAGGACCCATTCCAGAGGCAGCTAAGACTGTGGCAGCACCAATATGACGTGCACAGGAGCGGGGGCAGCAGGGGCAGCACTGGGGCACAAGTCCCTAGGTTTCCGCACCCGAGTGGCAATGGGGACAACTGCAGGACGAATACTTCAGCGGCCGAGGAAGCAGGGTCCTTTCTGGCCTGGCTCCACAGTATTCTTCTGGTCCTGGGTGCCCCCTAGCCTGCAAGCCTGCTTCTGTACCCTTCCTGTAAATTTTCTAAGCTGCCCAATGTCCTTTTCACTACAATTCCTTTCTGTTACAATCAAATGAAGTCAGTTCTGTTGCTTGAAACTAAGAACTTGCATGCAATAGGCTAGTAGCCAGCAGGCAGTAAAAGACAGATCAATCCAATTTCAGCAGATTATTATCTGTTGAGGACTCACTCAAAATGTCTAACTTTGGGTGTCAGATTCAATGAGGTGCAACTTAGCAAAAAGTAAAATTCTCCCTTTTTAAGTATAGTCATCTCTTAGTATCTGCAGAGGATTAGTCCCGGGAAACCAAAATCTATGGATGATTGTCTTGTCCACAGCCTAGTTGTGCCAGGGCAGTGGAGTAGGTCGCAGAGGCCAAAGAAAGTGCTCAGAGACAGTGTGGGAAACATAGTTTATTGGGGAAAGCTTACAAGACATCATTGACTGCTCCAAGACCAGTTCAGTGGTGACGGAGTGACAGCACGTCCTCCCTCTCAGGGTGTTTTGCCCAGTGAGAGCCGGCTAGAGGAGCGACATGTCTACTCTCCACAGTGCCCCAGTTCCATGCCTGTCCCCACTGAGAGAGAGATTTATATGTCAGGCTGCAGAAGCAATGACGTCACCAGCATCAGCTTGCTTAGTTTGCATGTATGACGAGCATCCCAGGGAGCACCTGTTCTGGCGTTTGTGCAAGAAAGTAGCTTTCTACAGATAATACTAGCTTGCCCTCATTCCCAGTGTGCATAAGAGAAAGCCAGTGGCCTTCAAGATAATATGTATCAGCACTTTCCTGCATGCTCTCATTGTTCCCTTAACTTGGCTAGGTTTGTAGGAACAAAAAGGGAAATGACATGGTATTTTACTGTCCCCTTTTTCTCTAGAGAATGATACAATGGTTAAGTCTTTTTTTTTTTTTTTTTTTTTTTTTTTTTTTTTTTTTTTTTTTTTTTTTTTTTTTTTTTTTTTTTTTGCGGTACTAGGGATTGAACTCAGCGGCATTCTACCTCCGAGCTACACCCCCAGCCCTATTTTTTATTCTTTATTTTGAAACCGGGTCTCACTAAGTTGCGGAATGCCTCACTAGATAGCTGAGGCTGGCCGCGAACCCGGATCCTCCGGTCTCAGCCTCCCGAATGCTGGGATTACAAGCGTGCGCCACCACGCCCGGCTGGTTAAGTCTTTTATATGAAATGACATAATACCTACACATAACCTCTGCACATCCTCCCACATACTTATACTACCCAACACAGTATAAGTGCTGTGTAAACAGTTGTTAGACTGTGTTTTTAGGGAAGGACAAGGAAAAGAAAGTCTGCACGTGTTTAGTAAGATGCGATTTTCAAATATTTTGATCCACAGTTGGAATCTATTAATGCAGAAGCCATGGCTGGGGAGAGGGGGCAGACTGTAGTGTATTCTGACAAATGTTACAGTCATGTCACCACCACCATCATCAAGATTCAGAATATTCCCTTCATCTAAAAAGGTTGCCTGCCGGGCGTGGTGGCGCACGCTTGTAATCCCAGCATTCGGGAGGCTGAGACCGGAGGATCCGGGTTCGCGGCTAGCCTCAGCTACCTAGTGAGGCACTCCGCAACTTAGTGAGACCCGGTTTCAAAATAAAGAATAAAAAATAGGGCTGGGGGTATAGCTCGGAGGTAGAATGCCTCTGAGTTCAATCCCCAGTACCGAAAAAAATAAAAAATAAAAAAAAATAAATAAAAAGGTTGCCTTACATCCTTTTGCAGCCAATATTTTTTCTACAACCCTAAGCCCTTGTAATCAAGATGGTATGTGATTTCTGCCCCTATATTTTTTATTTTCTAGAATGTCACATAAATTACACAACATGGAACCGTGTGTGTGTATGTGTGTGTGTGTGTGTGTGTGTGTGTGTGTGTGTAGTGTGTGTGTGGGGGGGGGAGAGTGTGTAGGGATTGAACCCAGGGGCATTCTACCTCTGAGCTACACCCCAGACCTACATTTTTTTTAACAGCTAAATTGTTGAGGCTAACCTCAAATCTGTGATCCTCCTGTCTCTAGCTCCCAAGTACTGGATTACAGGTATGCACCATCACACCCAGCTGGTATGAAATCTTTTATGTCTAACCTAGCAGAATACATTTGAGATACATTCACATTGTTGCATATATCAATAGCTTGCTCCCTTTCGGTGCTGAGTAGTACTCTGTTTTATGGATATACCACAATTTGTTTTGGCATTCATCAATTGATAGATATTACAATAACCTTTTGTAATACAGAAATTTATCAAAATAGTTATCCTCTGAGAGCTTAAATAGTAGAAATCTTACAACAATATAGGGGAAACAAGTTATTCTCTAGCATAAAACATTTTATTCTATTTTTAAGTGATATATACTCTGATACATAAAATATATACATACAATATATACAATTTTTCTTCAAATATTCTCTTTCAGCTGGGCTTGGTGGCACACATTTATAATCCTAGTACTTGGGAGGCTGAGACAAGAGGATTGCAGGTTTGAGAACAGCCTCAGCAATTAGTGAGACTCTCATCAACCTAGCAAGACCTTATTTTAAAATAAAAATAAAAATAGGGCTGGGGGTGTAGCTCAGAGGTAGAATACCCCTGGGTTCAATCCCCAGTAAAACACACACACACACACACACACACACACACCCTCTTTCTACACAATTGTAACAGCCTCAACAATATAGTGAGACTCTCAGCAACCTAGCAAGACCCTGTTTTAAATAAAAAACTAAAAAGGGCTGGGGGGGGCATGCAGCTCAGAGATAAAACACCCCTTGGTTCAATTCCCACTACCACCAAAAATATAAACAAAATGCTACTTTAGCAGCCCCTTTTCTCTTAAATCACCTAGGTTCCTAACTCTACAGCAATTCCAATGTTGTGGATGGTTTTTATCTTACAATAATTCACCCTACAGGAGAAAATCATTCTCCAAACCTATTTTCATGATTACCATGCTTTACAAAAAATATGGTTAAAAAGTATTACAGCCCACTCAAAATTCAACCTATTAAAAGAGGCATAATTAACATGCATGTTTCAATACGTAGAAGAAATTCTGTTTGAGAAAAAATTATAATACTTTTGTGAAGCATAGAATTCTAACCCAACTTCACTGACACAGTTTGAGCCTACAGGCAAGACCTCTGTACTTCCATTTCCCTCTGAAAATAAGTATTCCTGCCAACTATAAGACTGATCAGATCTCTTGTAAAGCTTGCTGAAATTTTCAAAATTATACATTTGTTTAACTCACTATTTTGCAGTCACTTTTAAGTGTATTTCCTAAGTATGTGGATTCTGGTCAAAGGTTAATTAGCCATAATTAAAAATAATACATCTGGGCATGGCGGCACATACCGTAATCCCAGTTCTTGCAAGGCTGAGACAAGAGGATCTCAGGTTCAAGGACAGCCTCAACAATGTAGTGAGACTCTCAGCAACCTAGCAAGACCCTGTTTTAAATAAAAAATAAAAAGGGCTGGGGGGGGGCATGCAGCTCAGAGATAAAACACCCCTTGGTTCAATCCCCAAAAAACCACCAAAAAAAAAAATAAACATATCCCTACACTGGGCATGGTGGCACATGCCTGTAATCCCAGTATTTGGGAGGCTGAGACAGGAAGATTGCAGGTTCAAAGCCAGTCTCAGCAACCTGGTGAGGACCTCTGCAACTTAGTGAGACCCTGTTTCAAAATAAATAATAAAATAGGGCCAAGGGTGTATCTCAGAGGTAGAATGCCCCTGGGTTCAATCCCCAGTAACACAAGAGAGAAGGAAGGAAGGAAGGAAGGAAGGAAGGAAGGAAGGAAGGAAGGAAGGAAGGAAGGAAGGAAGGGAGGGAAAGGAAAGGAAATTTCAATCACCAGGCAACCAAGATACATACTTATAACCATACTAGGTAAAGTCAACTTGGTGTGTTTATTGCTAGCGTTAGTGAAACAATACTACTCTGGATAAAATATGAAGATAGCATCCAATATGCATAAAATGGGAGAGCTAAACTCTGCAGCATACAATCAACCTCAGCAATTAAATCATGAGCTTGGTCATGATTTGCTGATTGAGACTGGAGATTCTATTATGTTACAAATCTACAGTAAAATATGACATATTTGGAAAGGATTCACTGTGACTTCCCAAAGGCCACTTTGACCTTTAACAAAATAATCTGAAGAATCAAAACCCATCTTCCGCCTGGGAGGTAACCATTCTTTATGTAGTTTCAAACCTAGTTTCCCCTGATTTTAAAGAAAGGACATAAGGAAGTCAAGAAAAATAGAGAAAAGCAGGGCCCCACAGTGGCAGCAACAGCAGCAACGTTAGTAGAATTCTTCAGCTGAATGGGAATAAAATGTCAACCTTCCAGCAACCTGGGATACCCCTACTCCAGAGTAATCCTGGAAAGAAATGAAGATGTCTTCATTTCTCCCAGGAGCTGGCACATCTGAGGAGAAGCAAATGATTGAGGTCCAATTTGTGCCCACAGTTATAATACACCACTGAGCTTTCCTGTCTTCAAATCTTAACAGTTCACACATGACCATCAGCCCATCAACATGACTTGGGATACTGGCTTCTCTCTAAAGTTTAAAAAGCCAGGAATCAAAGTAGACAGTGAGCTGACGCAATGTGGGATACTCACTAAATTAAAAACAGAAATTCTCAACACTGCCCCAAAGCAGACCGTGACAGAAGCAGAGATGGTTTTATTAAGGAAAATGAAGAGGGCTTCAGGGTGGGGTTTGTGGTAGAGCATGTGCTCTGGGTTCAATCCCCAGCACCACACATGCGTGTACACACACACACACACACACACACACACACACACACACACAAAGATAATGAAGAAATTTACAAGTTTAGTTTTTGGATTCAATGATTAATTTCATAGAAGGATGATATTACACTTCCCTAAAAAGAGAGAGGAAGGATCTATTAGAGGATAGCTCAAGAAACAAATTTTTTTTTTTTTTTTTTTTTTTTTTTTTTTTTTTTTTTAGGTACTGAGGATTGGGTTTATAGGCTACATGCCTGGCCCTATTTTTTACTCCTTATTTTAAAACAGGGTCTCACTAAGTTGCAGAGGGCCTTCCTAAGTAGCTGAGGCTGGCCGAGAACCAGGCTACTCCCGTCTCAGTCTCCCAAGTACTGGGATTGCAAGCGTGCGCCACCATGCCCGACCAAGAAACAAATTTTAAGAATGTTCTCAACCTAGAGTTCTCAAAACATTTAGGAAACATAAGTGTCCATTAAGGCCACTACTTGCAAAGGGAATATGGTGATAATGTATTAGGCATTTTCAATATTTCAAGGATTCCAATGGAAATTCTGCATTGACCCCTAAGATTTCTTTACATTTGTTATTTCATAATGATCAGAAGTTCTAGTTGAAATTTGCATGGCAATCATCAAGAACACAAACAACAACAAATGCTGCCGATTGTGTGGAGAACTGGGAAACCTAGTACATTGCTGGTGGAATTGCAAATTAGTGCAAACACTTTGGAAAACAGTATAGAGGATCCTCAGACAAATGGGAATGAACCTACCATATGATCCAGCAATACCACTTCTGAGTATCTACCCAAAAGAAAGGAAACCAAACTATCAGACCAATGCATGTGTATCTATGTTTATAGCTGCACAATTCACAATTGCCAAACTATAGAACCAGCCAAGATGTCCATCAAGAGATGAATGGATTACAAAACTATGGAATATGTACACAATGGAATTTTACTCAGCCATAAAGAAGAACAAAATCATGTTATTTGCAGAGAAATGGATGGAACTGGAAAACATTATGTTAAGTGAGATTAGTCAGTCACAAAAAGTAAAAAAGCATATGTTCTCCCTAATATGTGGAAGCTAGGGAGAAAATGGGACATAAGAGGGACTCCAGAGGAAGAAGGAGAAACCTTAGGTGAGCAAAGAATTTGACTTAACAGAAGGTGGTGGAGGGAGGGGGGGACACCCTAATGAGCATGATGTACTTTCATGAACATATCAAAGTCAATCACTAAACTGAACTTGAGAAGGAGGGAGGGAGAGGGAGTGGAGCAGGAATTGGGGAAGGGTTAAATGAGAGATGTGTGCATGTATGCCTTTTTCAGCTTGTACCTAACAAAGCTGTATGATTACAGTGCACCAATTTTAAAAAATAATAAAATTTTAAAAAAGAAATGTTCATATGTTCTCCATTAATTAAGATGGGAAAATTAATTATTATTAAATACAGTTTAGTAATTAAAAATTTTAAAAGCAATCCATAGAATGAAATATAATAACGAAGTTGTCTTTGTACTGGAATGGTACAATTAAAGAAAACAAAAACAAAAACAAAAAACTGACCATCATTGAACTGGAGGGGAGAGTCCTGGGGGGTAGCACAGTGGTAGAGCATGTACTTAGCATGCCCAAGGCCCTTGTTTCAATACTCAGTACCAAAAAGAAACAAGAAACAAAAACTGGAGGGGAGAAAAAGCCTCATTTTCAAAGGTTTTGAGTCCCTCCCTTCTAAACATCTAAACAGAGTGACCTGGTAATCAAAGAATTAAAAAAGGCTTAAATTGTATCTGATACAGTTTAAGAGTAGCTAATATATATATATATTAGGTTTAAGAGTAGTTTATATATATAAACATATATATATATGTATATATATATATATTTGTTGTTGTTGTTGTTGTTGTTGTTGTAGTAATAGTAGTAGTAGTACTGGAGAGTGAACTCAGGGGCATTCTACCTCTAAGCTACACAACCCCAGCCCTATTTTTATTTTTTACTTTGAAACAAGGAGTCACTAATTTGCTGAGGGCCTCACTAAGTTGCTTCTAAGGCTGGCTGCAAACCTGCAATCCTCCTGTCTCAGCCTCCCAAGTACTGGGATTACAGGCATATACCACGATGCCTGGCCCTAGCGCTAATATTTCCCTGAGACTTCTCAGAAGAAGACAGAACAGTTATGAGAAATAGAATTAAAATCCTGCATAATCCCAACACCCAGAGCTAATTACTATTAAACTCTTTTTTCTTACGGGGGAGGGGGGGGTAAATACTGGGGATTGAACCCAGGGCCTCAGGCAATCTAGGCAAGTGCTCTACCACTGAGCTCTATCCCCAGCCATTTTTTATTTTTTTTAATTTAGAGACAGAGTCTCACTAAGTTGCCAAGGCTGACCTTGAACTTGTGATCCTCCTACCTCAGCCTCACAAGTAGTTAGGATTATAGGCATGTACCACTACCCTCAGCACTGTTAAATTTTAATGTATAACCTTCTATAGTTGGCTAAATAATTGCCCTCAAAGACATCAGATCTGATCTTTGGAACCTATAAGTGTTACCTTATGTGGAAAAAAAATCTTTCTGTGCTGATGTGATCAAAGATCCTGATATGGCAACACTATCCTGAATTACCCAAATGGGCCCTAAGTACAATAAAAAATGTGCTTATTTAAAAAAAAAAAGTGGAGCAGGTATGCACATCTGTAATCCCAATATTTGAGAGGCTAAGACAGAAGGATCGCAGGTTTGTGGACCACCTCACAGCCTCATCAATTTAGCAAGACCCTGTTTTAAAATAAAAAGGGCAGCTGGACATGGTAGTACATGCCTATAATCCCAGTACCTGAGAGGCTGAGACAGGAGGATTGCAGGTTCAAGGACAGCCTTAGCAAGAAGTAAGACTCTCATCAATGTAGTGAAATCCTGTTTCAAAATAAAAATAAAATAGAGCTGGGGATGTAGCTCAGAGTTAGAATACCCTTGAGTTCAATCCCCAGTACCACAACACATACAAAAAAATAGAATAAAATAAAGTTGGTCTGGGGGTCTAGCTCAGAGGTAGAATGTTCCTGGGTTCAACTCCCAGTAATACACACACACACACACACACACACACACACACACAATTAATTAATTAACTAATTAATTAATTAACTAATTAAAAAGGCTGAGGGTATAACTCAGAGGTAGAGTGTCCCAGGGTTCAATCCTCAGTACCAAAAAAGAAAATGCAGAAGAAATCACACTCAGAAGACAAGAAGGCATTGTGACTAAGATAGGAGCTATGCAGTCAAAGAATACTGGCCAGCCAAGGAATGCTGGAAGCTACAAACAGAAGAGACAGGGAAGTCCTCTCTGTAGAGCCTTTAGAGGGAGCACTGCCTTGCAGACACCTCGATTTAGGCCCAGTGATACTGACTTTGGACTTCCAGCCTCCAGAACTATGAGAGAATAAAAGTCTGGAATTTTGGGGGGGTTCTGGGTTTTGTTTTGTTTTGTTTTGTTTTGTTTTGGGGTTTTTTTGTTGTTGATGTTGCTGTTTTTTGGTTTTTGAGGTTTTTTTTTGTTTTTTTTTTTGCAGAATTGGGAATTAAATCCCAAACCTTATACATGCTAGGCAAGTGCTGTACCACTGAGTTATACCCACAGCCCAGAAATCTATTGTTTTTGTTTTTTGTTTTTGTACTGGGGTTGAACCCAGGAGTGTTCTACCTCCAAGCCACATCCCCAACCTTATTGTATTTTTTATTTTGAAACAGGGTCTTGTTAAATTGCTGAGGGTCTCACTAATTGCCCGGGCTGGCCTCAAACTTGCAATCCTCCTGCCTCAGCCTCCCAAGTAGCTGGGATTATAGGCATATGCTACTGCACTTGACCTCTACCTTTTGTTTTGATATTTTTGACATAAGATGTTTTTAATTTTTATTTTTATGTAGCATATCTTTTTCTTTTATTTCTTTCATAATCTTTACATTTAGAAAGTTTAATCTATGGAAAGATTAAACAAACATCTATTTTCTTCTAGTGGTTCTTATTCCTGCTTCTTGATAAATTAAGGTTTATCCAAAGTGCAAACCTAAGTCTACTGAATTTGTTTTTACCTAAACTCAGTTAACATTTCCAAAAGTCAGTGTGAATCTTTCCAACTAAAGCAAACAATAGATTTAACATCTCTCAGCATCTTTCCACTAGCTCCTTAGTAAATACAGTTCCTAAGAAACCTGTCTGTATCAATCCGATTTCTCAATACAGAAGTAATATCAAATGGAAGAGCCAATAGATTTTTATCTCCAGGCAACTGACATTGGCTGAATAGAGCACAAGAAACATTCTCAGTAGAGAAGAGAGCCTGCACCCCTAGCACCCCGTGGTCCTGGGGAGGAGTGTGGGCAGTGAGAAACACACTGGCGGCCTCAGACACCTGGCCCTGGGGCTGGGGGGGGGGGGGTGGCTTTATTCTTCATCCTCTATACTTGGCCTAGTGTCTTTTGTGTGACATTCAGTCCACAGCCCTCTCTCTGAGGCACTCTAATCACTTTAATACAGTGCTTCATTATTACAGTTTAACTTCAAATTAATCATAGAGTGGCTGAGACAATATCCATCTTCAGCAAAGCAGAACACTGCATCTATTTACCCTCTGTTCTAACATACACTGATGCTAACATCAATTAACAGTACTATCTTCAAATCAGATAAAGTGACTAGTAACTATTATCAGTGAAAAATAGTAAGAAATCCTTCATTTAAAAGGGGGAATCATTTATTGAACTATTAGAATAACTCAAATTGCTTGCATTGAGAAAACATACCTTTTGTAACAAGAAAATGAATACACTAAACAGAATGGACTGTGGTATGGTCTATATGGCTATTTAAATACAAATCTCATGCTCTCCAAATGATCTCCCCACTGAGAGAGAATTAATTTTATAATGCAGTTAAATTTACATTTTTTAAATCTCTAATATTTTAAGGTCAGACTAGACTTAAATGAGGGTCCTTCTGAGTTTAAAATTCTTTCACATTTGGATAGTCACCTATTGGATTAAGTGCTCAAAGGATTAGTGGGGGAGCCATGCATAGAAATTTGCTCACTGACAACTTGAAATGAATTTTAAGATTCTTATCTTAAACTCTTGTGTGTCCATCAATTTACATTTGGTGGCAAACACAACGGAAACTATACTAGTAATGACAAAAACATTTATCTGATATAAATTTTTTTATTAATAGCTTTACTTTCAGAAGGTGAATATATACTCTTTGTTGCCCAATCAGAGTCCAGGTATCAAGTTAATATATGTTGGAATATCTTTCCAAAAGAATTGAAGCTAGAATACTATAGTGATACATGCATACCCATGTTTATAGCAGCACAATTCACAATAGCCAAATTATGGAAACAACGTAGGTGTCCATCAACAGACAAATGGATAATGAAAATGTGGGATGTACACACAATGAAATTTTACACAGCCATAAGGAAGAACAAAATTATGTCATTTGCAGCAAGATGAATGGAACTATGGAATATACTGCTAAGTGAGATTAGCTAGTCTCAGAAAGTCAAGAATTATATTTTTCTGTCATATGTGGAAGCTAGAGAGAAAATAGGAAGCAAATTAGGAAAACAGGAAGCAATCCGTCAGATGAGGAAAGAGACCAGAAGAATAGTGGAAGGGGATTGGAGAAGACAGTGGGAAGAGAAAAACAAGTATCGAGGAAGGAACAGTTCAAATGAGGTTCCATATATACAAGGTTTCACTATCAATCTCACTAACATGGATGAGGAAGGAGGGCAGGAGAGGGGAAATACATGAAGTGCTGTGTGCATGAATGTTTGTATCACTTTAAATCTCACTATGATGTATAATTACAGTGGACCAATAAAAAATATTTTTAAAATTTTTTAAAAGGAAAGAAATACTGGTCACCTGAGACAAGAAGAAGGAAGAGGGTTAGGAGAAGGAGAAAGGGAAAGGGAAGGAGAAGGAGGGAAGGAAAGAAAGAAAGAAAGAAAGAAAGAGGAAGGAAGAAAGGAAGGAAGGAAGGAAGGAAGGAAGGAAGGAAGGAAGGAAGGAAGGAAGGAAGGGAGAGAAAATGAAAGTGAGAGAAAGAAAGGGAGAGAGAATGATAGAGAAAAAATGAGAGAAGGAAGGAAGAAAAAAGGAAGGAAGAGAGGGAGGGAGGGAGGGAGGGAGGAAATAGTAGATGCAATTACATTGGGGGGCTAGGAAAATTCAAAGAATTACAGTAAACTAACTTCCCCAGAATAATTCATTTGTGATAGTTCAGATTGCACGTTTACTCCTTCTCCACTCACTCTTTCTCTCTTAATTCCCTTCCAGGTATGGATCTTAACACACTGGGTTCCTCTTCTGCCAGACTGACTAAATAAGTGCTCTTCCATCCTCCGTTACTTCAAAGGCTTCTTCTCTCCCTGTTGTTCCTTGATCGATATCATTTCATATCATTTCAGGATCACAAGCTACTCCTCCCCATTGCTTACTACTTCAAATTGTGCTATTTGTTCTCTCCTGGGCTTGACCACAGAGAATTCACATAAAAAAAGTGCAGGCCCTGGGTAAAACTCCTTTAGTTTTATTCCACAGAAGCTGGTAAACACAGAACTTCTGCACTTAATAAAACCCTTACTTCTGGCTTCTGTATTACACTGGAATTTGTCCTCCTCACCTCTCCCATTTATTCCTGGCTTCCTGAAAGGCTTTGATCCATTTTCATTTCTATCTTGCAGGTTATCCTTCAGGGCACTCCATGCCCTTTATCTTCTATCAGGAAAATACAAAATAGTCCCCAAGATTCCTCCAGATCTTACATGAAGCTTATCTTTAACCAAATGTTTCCTTTGGAATTGGGACCCAAGAAATATATATATAGAGAAAAAAAGGTGTTTTTTTGTTTTTGTTTTTGTTTTAATCTCCGCAACACAGATCTCCAATTAGATGGGGAAAAGTAAAGTTCCTTAAAAATGGAGTTGAAAGGAGAGAGAACAGCTGGCAGAAGGAGAGAGAAGAGCTTCCAGAGCTACTGAGAACAGTTATTCTGGAAGTATTCAAGCACACATCTCTTCCCAGCAAATATCAGTGGAGTGCAAGGTCACTCCAGTCCTTACCAGGTAAGGTTTTATAGGCCATATTTCTGGGGACCCTTGGTTCATCGTCACTCCTTGGAATACGTGAGCTTCAAGCTGACACAATGACAAAATGAGAATATTTTTAGCCACGGATATGCTGGCTATTTGTGTATGATTTCTCAGAAACTCAAATTCACCTAGACTATCTGAATTTTCTTTCAAAAGACACAGTAACTATAGCTACTTCCCAATTTAGATATAGTACTACTATTAAAACTTCATTTTTGTAAAAAAATGAAAGTACCATCATAATTTAAAGTCATTCAGATGTAGACGGTTATTATTTGTCATTTACAAGTAAATTTTTTAAATGTTAAACATCAGAAGTAGAATATAATATTCAGCTTTTGCATACTGTCTTGTGTACAGAGCTGTGTGCTCTTTTGGTCCTGGGACAGAGATAGTATCGTATATAAATTTTTCCTTCTGATTTTTAATTACTACTTTTTAAGGTTTTTTTCTCAAATATAGATTTCCCAAAATCTACTTTTACTGTTTGTTTTTTTTAAAGAAAACTTATTTAAAAATACTTTAAATATGTTTTCAGATACCTCCTTGTATATGGAAAGAAATTCCCTTCCCCAAGATTTTTTTTCCATTCTGTAGAACACTGTACTTATCATCACTCTCTTCTTGGTGCAACAGCATTCCTACACGTAGGGCCTCTTGCAAATGAGTCTCTGAGCCCTGCCACCTACTTTTAAAAAAATATTCTCACACAATAATTGTACATATGTGGCACAGTGTGATGCTTCAATGCATGTAGACGTTGTATAATGATCCATGAGGGTAATCAGATCAAATGAGAGTAATCAGCATCACCTTAAACATTTATCATTTCTTTGTAGGGAAAACATTCAAACTCTTCTATTTTGAAATATACATTATTGCATGTAATGTATATACTGTATCAATGGAGGCTTTTGCCCTTAAATAAACCACTGGCTTTTGTCAGCTATTCTACAAGTATTTGATTGGTTATACTATAACACCTATAACATGAAAGTTCTAGATTGAGTTATATGTTATGTTAAATTATATATGATTTTTTATTTAACAAAGGGATGCAGAATTTTATAAATACTTTCTTAAAATACTTTCATTTTTTAGAAAACCAAATATTTTGTGTCAAGTATACGCATATTACTCTAACTCATAATGCTTTAGCTGATACAGCCTATTCATGTGGCTATGTTTTAAAAAACATACACAAGACATTAAAATTTAGACTAGTCATAGCTTGATGACAAGATCTACGCCTACAAGCAGACATTTTAGGAGCCCACAAAGATATCCTAGGGTACTAAGCATAGGAACCTGCTCTTCTTAAAGTATATGTTAGTGCACATTTTTTGTGTAATGACATCTAAATGCAAAATATACTGTTATCACAGAATGGTGGAAATTTTAAAATATGGTTTAATGTATATATCTCTAAAAATATGAAAGCCAAACTATAATTGCTACTATAATTAATTATAGGTGACATTTTAGAGAACTCATTCTATTTCTAGACAAATCATTGATCAAACTGTTCAAACTGCCCATTTTGCTAGTTATGAATCTCTCTGGTCTACTGAATATTTGACACTACAAGCTTTGGTTATCATTTCAAGGCTGTATTTAGAGACCCATAATTTTAGTTTCTGTTTTCAGAGACTATGAAGCTTATAATAATACACACTGAGAATGCTGCCCCTGCAGTGTCCTTAGAAAACAGATTTTTTTATAAGTCAAGATATGTCTTTTCGCCGGGCATGGTGGCACACGCTTGTAATCCCAGCATTTGGGAGGCTGAGACCGGAGGATCCGAGTTGGGGGCCAGCCTCAGCTACCTAGTAAGGCCCTCTGCAACTTAGTGAGACCCTGTTTCAAAAAAAAGAAGTAAAAATAGGGGGTGTAGCTCGGAGGTAGAATGCCCCTGAGTTCAATCCCCAGTACCGCAAAAAAAAAAAAAAGATATGTCTTTTCCCTAGAAATGGGTGATTAAAGTATATGCCACACCCTCATCTACCCTGTTCCAGGCTCTGTTTTCCTCCCACTCTGTCATGAAAGACTGCTGTGAGCACAGTGACCCTAGAATGTCATTATTGGAGAGAGAAGTTCTTACATAATGATGTGCTGACTTTTAACACAGTATACCACTGTATGCCATTTTTATTTAACTACATGAGCAATCTGTCTTCTAAAATAAAAGGTACAACATAACCCAGTAGTAATACTAAATAAATTACAAACACATTCATATTTCTATGTTTTTTGCTTTGAGAATTAAATTCAGTGACTTTTTTAAAACTAGCCTCTAATTTCAAAAAATGGGACATACTGTTATTTTTAACATATTGCTCCAAATGGTGAAGGCAGATCTAACAAAGAATCATAACTAACTTTGCTAAGAATGAAATGGTATTTAATGCTAAATATTATTCTCCAAAATATTCTTTCATCTCAGTACTACTTAAAAAGTACTACTTCATTTTATTTGTTTGTTCATTTGTTAGTTTGTTTGTTGTACTAGGGGATTGACCTGGGGGCATTCTAGCTCCAAGCTACACCCCAAGTCCTTTTTATTTTTTGAGACAAGGTCTCACTAAGTCCCCGAAGGTCTTGCTTATTGCTGAGGCTGGCCTCAAACCTTCAATCTGCTTGCCTCAGCCTCCCAAGTACTGGGATAACAGGCCTGTGCACTATGCCTGGCTACAATTTTATTTTTTATATTAATGTGAATAAAAAGAAGTTGATATAATAGATAGTAACCACTCAAAATAACTTTAAAAGTCCTCAGGTAAAAAAAATTTCTTCCCTTAATCAGGAGGAAAAGGAAATAACAGTGAAAGTGACAACCTTATCAGCTGTAGATACCAGATAAGGAACATACTTCCATTTCACCAACAGAGGAAAAAGTCATATCCAATGTCTACAGTTGGAGGACTGGCAAAGAATGGTAACTCCATCTAGGCCAGAGTCAGATTAACAAATGAAACCACTGCTTGTCTGTATCAAGGGATTTGAAACATACGGCCTAGCCATTCATGTCTACAAAGTATGTAGTGATAAGATATCACAAACTCTATTACACACCAACAAATGGGTTTGGCCAGGGCAAAAGTGTATTAGGTTTCAAACACTTCTGAAGGAATCAGGAAGCCCAGAGAAAAGGCAGTAGTAAAGGAAACTTGACCATGAAAAAGGGAAATTCAATGCCAAGGAAGAAAACCCACATGCCACTTAGGAGTTTAATACTTCAGCCAGGTTGGTTGAGTTAAGTATCTGTACAAAATAAAGCCCCATTTATCTTTTCCATAGGAAAAAAATTCCAGTCATCTCTCCTACTAGTCATAACTGAGAAAGAAAAGGAAGGGGACTATGGACAAACAAAGTTTCTGCAGATAACTAGATACATGGAACAGAGGCCAAAAGAATACAAGTTAATGTGTTTCCCAAAGAGATTTCACATAAATGAGGAGAGACACCAGTATAATAGCAGGAAGGGGCTTGGGGAGGGAGGTGGGGCAGGGAGAGAAGAGACTTGATGAAGGAATCAGTTCAAACAATCCTATCTACCTTCACGAAGCTGTCAATACCAATTTTAATATTATGAATGGGGAGTAAAAGGGATCCCAAAGGCAGTGCACTGGGTGCTGTGTGCCTGTGTGTTTCTGCCACACTAAAGCTCAATATAAGGTATGATTATAATGTACCAATAGAAGCATATTTAAAACTTATCAGCTGGGTGTGCTGGTGCATGCCTCTAATCCCAGTACTTGGGAGGCTGAGACAGGAGGATCAGAGGTTCAAGGACAGCCTCTGCAATGTAATGAGAATCTCAGCTACCTGGAGAGATTGTTTCAAAACAGAAGATAAAAAGGGGAGGGGGTTATAACTTGGAGGTAGAATGCCCCTGGGTTCAATTCCCAATAAAACACACACACACACACACACACACACACACACACACACAGAACTTATCATTAATTTTTTTGTATTTTAAGTATGTACAATTTACTATATGTCGATTAAATCTAGATAAGACTTTTAAAAAAGAATTTGAGTTAATTAAAGCCAGAAGAAAGAAAGACCATTTCTTAAAACCACAAGTTCAAATATTGTTATAATAATAAAACAATAGCAGAATAACACTTTAAAATTTATAAAACACTTCCATATACATTTCCTCATAACTCTGGGAAGTAGGGTAGGCAGATGTCACTATCATTTCTTCTAACCTTTCAGGAGAAAAAATAATCATCAAAGCTAAGTGACTCATTCAAGGTCACATAGGGCGTATGAAGCAAAGACAAGACTTGACTTCAAGTTTTATGAGCACAAACATGATGCTCCTTTTCTGACACCATGATTAAATAAAACTCTGACTAAAATCCACCAAAAGCATACTAATAAAATTTTAGTCAATCTAGCCATGCACTGTTTATTTATCCATCCTGCAGCCAATCTCAGAATTGTCAACATAGAACTGCCTTCACACTCTGGTAATCCTTAGAAAAAAACTCAATAAAGGAAGGATTTCAGAACTGAGTCCTTCTTATAAAAAATAACCACTCTGATTGCATCTAATGAATTCGATTTTACCCTTTCAGCACTGATGAGCCACTGCCAGTGTTGTCAAAACTGATAACAAAATATAATGTGTATTTCCCCATGGCAAATCCCAACTTGTTCCTACTTGTTCCCTCACCTACTTCCATAATGTATTGTCATTTATAACCCCTGACAGTTGTGCCACATTTCCTGCATTACTTAGAAACCAAGCACAGTCATTTTAGACGATAGAAGATTTTGTACTAGACATTGGTTTCGAAGAAAAGGTAACCCTCACTTTTCGGTGCAGCTAACTCGTGAAAGATGACTTAGTTTCCATGTACTACTTTTCAGCATAAAATAACAGGTTTAAATGCTTTAATTTTAGACTTTTAAAAGTAGACTTTTTATCAAAATTCCTCCTTGAGTTAATAAATAACTTGAGAGTTACAAATAGATAGTACACTGCAGAATGAGGAGCACTGTTGTATTGTTGTACAGAATGAGGAGCACTATTTCAGAATAACTATAAGACCTGAGGTACAGAATTTACTTCTCCAGGTGTCAGTTTCATCCTCTAGAAACCCCCAGTACTTAGGAGGCTGAGACAGGAGGATCACAGGTTCATGGACAGCTTCGGCAACTTAGCAAGACCCTTAGCAACCTATAGAGACCTGGTTTCAAAACCAAAAAAATAAGCCGGGCATGGTGGCGCACGCTTGTAATCCCAGCATTCGGGAGGCTGAAACCGGAGGATCTGGGTTCATGGCCAGCCTCAGCTACCTAGTGAGGCACTCCACAACTTAGTGAGACCCGGTTTCAAAATAAAGAATAAAAAATAGGGCTAGGGGTGTAGCTCGGAGGTAGAATGCCCCTGAGTTCAATCCCCAGTACCGCAAAAAAAAAATAAATAAATAAAGACTGCAAGTATAGCTTGAAGGTAGAATGCCCTTGGGTTCAATCCCCAGTACCAAAAAAAAATTTTTTTTTTAATTTTTTTAAAGGGTGAGTTAGGTACCTTTCAAACATTTTTTTTCAAGCAAAGGTACCCTTTTTTCTAAGAATTTATCACATGGAAATTCAATTTCTTATAGAAAACTGAAAAAGTAGAACCCTTCAGGGCAGGGTGCTCAGATCCTACTCCCTAACATGGTCTTCATTTCCCCACCTCTCCACCTCAGATAGTCCATAAAATATGTCTAAGGAATAAAACATAAAACCAGTAATGAACTCTTTCTTGTGTCTTCCAACTTCGAAAGTACAGGATTTCATGAATTTTATACTCAATATCATTAGTCATTAGAAAAATGCAAATTAGCCAGACAAGGTGACACACACCTGTAATCCAAGGACTCAGGAGGCTGAGACAAGTGAGACAGTTTCAAAATAAAAAATAAGTCAGGTGTGGTGGTGCACATTTGTAATACCTGTACCTGGGAGGCTGAGACAGGCGGAGCACAGGTTCGAGACAGCCTCAGCAAGTAGTGAGACTCTCATCAATCTAGCCAGACCCTATGTCCTCTAGCCAGACCCTATCTCCAAATAAGAAATAAAATCAGGCCAGGGGTGTAACCCAAAGATAAAATGCCTCTGGGTTCAATCCCTAGTACCAAAAAAAAAAGACAGATAATAGTGAGGATTGGCCAGGAGACATTGGAATCCTCATGCCAGTGCTGTTAAAATCAGGCCAGGGGTGGTAAAATGCCTCTGGGTTCAATCTTCAGTATAAATAAATAAATAAATAAAGGCTGGATGTAGCTTGGAGGTAGGTTGCCCCTGGCTTCAATCCCTAGTACCAAAAAAAAAGACAGATAATAGTGAGGATTGGCCAGGAGACATTGGAATCCTCATGTCAGTGCTGTTAAAAACTATTTCATAGTTCCTCAAAATGTTAAATATAGAGTGACCATATGACACAGCATATAACCTAAGAAAAATAAAAACATAATTCCACACATAAACTCATACATAAATATTCACAGCATGAGCCCCTGAGTTCAATTCCCAGTACTCCCTACCCCATCTCCCAAAAAAATATGCACACACATACACACTAGGTGAATAAAGTTACAAAACAATCACAAATTATACAATAACTTTAAATGAAATGCCCAGAATAGGCAAATCTAAAGAGACAGAAAGTAAATTAGTGTTTGTCTAGGGCAGGGAGTTCAGGAAAGGGAAGTGGGAAATGGACAGTAACTGTTAATGAGACTTGTTTTTGGAGTCATATAAATGTTCTTAAATTATATTGATGGTTACACAACTCTTAGGAAAGACTACTAAAATGTACACTTTAAACAGATTAACTTTATGATATATAAATTGTGTCTCAAAAAAGCATTATTCTAAGTGAAAGAAGGCAGGCTCTGAAGATTACAGATGTATGATTCCATTTATGAGCCTGTGAACAAAGCAAACCATAAGGACAGAAATCAGAATCACGGCTTCCAGAAGCTGGAGAAGGAGCAGACTCACTATAAAGAGGCACAAGGGAATTCTACAAAATATTCTGCATATTGTAATTATAAAATGTGTATACATTTGTCAAAATTCAGAGAACTGTGTACCTGAAAAAGAGCAGATTTTACTTTATGTAATTGTAATCCCCCCCAAAAATGACTTTTTTTTTTCTTTTTTATCCAGACAGGGGTCTTGCTATGTTGACCAGGCTGGCCTTGAACTCTTGGCCTCAAGCAATCCTCCTGCCTCAGCCTCCCGAGTAACTGGGAATACAGGCATGATCACACTGGGCCAAAATGTGACTTTTAAAAAAGGCAAGTTTAGAGCCGGGCGTGGTGGCGCACGCTTGTAATCCCAGCATTCGGGAGGCTGAGACCGGAGGATCCGGGTTTGCGGCCAGCCTCAGCTACCTAGTGAGGCACTCCGCAACTTAGTGAGACTCGGTTTCGAAATAAAGAATAAAAAAATAGGGCTGGGGGTGTAGCTCGGAGGTAGAATGCCCCTGAGTTCAATCCCTAGTACCGCAAAAAAAAAAAAAAAAAAAAAAAAAAAAAAAAAAAAAAAAAAAAAAAAAAAAAAAAAAAAAAAAGGCAAGTTTACCTTGTGAAGATGTATGAGGCAGTATTTGGAAACTTGAGAGCAAAAGAATAATGAAAACTTTTAAGGTATACCAGAATTCACTCTGAATTCCACAACATATGTGGAATATGTCTCCTACGGATATTATTAAGATTATATACTACTGTCAATGATAGAATGATAATATAGTCATAAGCATGAAGATCCATAGTAAATAAAAAATCTCAAATTTAGAATAAAAATTAGAGGGATTGATTCAAGATGGCATCTGAGTGAAACACCTCTCCTCAGGCGCTGTGAGCTTGAATCAAATCTGCCATAAAAGCAGCTTCTTGATGGAAGAAAAAAGCAACAAAAAAGCGAACAAAACAATGAAATTTGAACTACAAGTAAAGAGAACCCAGAAAGCTGACCAGGAAGAGCAAAGGAGCCCGACTGCACGGCAGCGGCGCCAAGCCACAGCCTGAAACAGGGTTCTACTAACACCGCTGCAGACCCAGTGACCTGGCGTGGAGTAAGCGACTCCAGAACTCCACATCCTAACCAGGCAGTGGATCCCCGCACCTTCCACAGCAACCAGAACCCATGGGACAACTAGTGTAAGCCCCCATGGGACCAGCCCAGCTCACCTCACCTCTCCAGAGCAGGAGCAGCGATCAACTGCACCGCAGAGCTTGAATCAAAACTGCTGCAAATGCAGCTTCTTGACGGAAGGAAAGAAAAGCAAAGCAGCAAAAAAAAAAAAAAAAAAAAAAAACAAAGTGAATAAAGCAAGAAATGCAGCTGAACAGAACCTAGGGAAAACAAAGAAGCCGGTTTGCGCAGCAGGGTGTATGCTGTGAACCGGCAGCCGCCATTCTGACAACCACCATTTTGCCAGCCACCATCTTGCCAACCACCATCTTGACAGCCATCAACTTGCCAGTCGCCAAGAGAAGCATCTATTAGCACCAAGACCACCAACGACTTCCTGCGCACCCAATGACCAGAAGTGGAGTAAGTGACTTCGGAATTTCACACCCTAATCAGATGGCATATCTCCATGGGATCAACAGTGATCAAGAACACCTGGGACAAGCCAGATAACCTCTCCCACTGGAACCAGAGCAGCAGGGATCTGTAAGTTAAATTGCACCCCAGGGGTGTGGGAGCCCCTATACGAAGTGTAGACTCAGTCACCCACCCTTCAAGCGATTGGATAGAGCAGAAGTGTCTGGATACAATATTAATCTTAAAAAATCAGAAGCTTTTCTGTACACCAACCATAAATCCACTGAAAAAGAAATCCAGAAAACAATTCCACTCACAATAGCACCCTGAAAAATAAAATACTTAGGGATAAACCTAACCAAGGAGGTAAAAGACTTCTATAAGGAAAACTATAAAAAGTTGAAGAAAGAAATCGATGAAGACCTTAGAAGATGGAAGGATCTACCATGCTCTTGGATAGGCAGAATAAATATCATCAAAATGGCCATCCTCCCAAAAGTGATCTATAGAGTCAATGCAATACCCATGAAATTAACAAGGGCACTCCTCACAGACATAGAAAAATCAGTCCTTAAATTCATCTGGAAAAACAAAAAGCCCAGGATAGCCAAAGTAGTTCTGAGCAACAAGAACCATGCAGGAGGTATCACAATACCTTACTTCAAACTCTACTACAAAGCCACAGTAATAAAAACAGCATGGTATTGGCACAAAAACAGACACATAGACCAATGGAGCAGAACAGGAGACATAGAAACAGATCCACAGGCT
The DNA here is from genome assembly GCA_004027655.1 of Graphiurus murinus. NCBI lineage: Eukaryota > Metazoa > Chordata > Mammalia > Rodentia > Gliridae > Graphiurus > Graphiurus murinus. Next base: position 35,181 of record PVLC010014373.1, read on the forward strand.
TACAGTCAACTGATTTTTGACAAAGGAGCCAAAAACATACATTGGAAAAAAGATAGTCTCTTTAAAAAATGGTGTTGGCAAAACTGGTTAACCATATGCAGGAAAATGGAAATAAACCCCACTTTCTCACCCTGCACAAGAGTCAACTCAAGGTGGATCAAAGACCTGGAAGTCAGGCCAAAGACCTTGCAGCTACTTGAAGAGGGCATAGGCCCAACACTTCAACACATAGACACAGGTAAAAACTTTCTCAACAAGACCTCAAAAGCACAAGCAACTCAAAGGAAGATCAATACATGGAATTGCATTAAACTGAAGAGCTTCTGTGCAGCAAAGCAAACTATCAAGAACCTCAACAGAGAGCCCATAGAATGGGAGAAAATTTTTGCCAGCTATTCTTCTGATAGAGGTCTAATATCTAAGCTATACAGAGAACTCAAGAAAATCACAACTAAGAAAACAAATAACCCAATCAAAAAATGGGCAAAGGATCTAAATAGACACTTCACAAAAGAAGAAATACAAATGGCCAATAAATGTATGAGGACATGTTCTACATCATTAGTAATCAGAGAGATGCTAATCAAAACTACCTTGAGATTTCACCTAACTCCAATCAGAATGGCAATCATCAAGAACACAAACAACAACAAATGCTGGCGATTGTGTGGAGAACTGGGAAACCTAGTACATTGCTGGTGGAATTGCAAATTAGTGCAAACATTTTGGAAAACAGTATGGAGGATCCTCAGACAAATGGGAATGAACCTACCATATGATCCAGCAATACCACTTCTGGGTATCTACTCAAAAGAATGGAAACCAAACTATCAGACCGATACATGTGTATCTATGTTTATAGCTGCACAATTTACAATTGTCAAACTACGGAAACAGCCAAGATGTCCATCAACAGATGAGTGGATTACAAAACTATGGAATATGTACACAATGAAATTTTACTCAGCCATAAAGAAGAACAAAATCATGTTATTTGCAGGGAAATGGATGGAACTGGAAAACATTATGTTAAGTGAGATTAGTCAGTCACAAAGGGTAAAAAAGCATATGTTCTCCCTAATATTCGGATGCTAGGGAGAAGATGGGGCATAAGAGGGTCTCCAGATGAAAAAGGAGAAACCCTCAATAAGCAAAGAAGTTGACTTAACTGAAGGGGATGGGGGGGGAACACCCTAATGCACATGATGTACTTTCACAAATATATCAAAGTCAATCACTAAACTGAACTTGAGAAGGAGGGAGGGCAAGGGGTGGGGTGGGAATTGAGTAAGGGGTTAAATGAGAAATGTGTGCATATATGCCTTTATCAGCTTGTACCTAACAAAGATGTATGATTACAATGCACCAGTTATTATAAAAATAAATAAATAAATAAATAAATAAATAAATAAATAGAAAAAGGCCTCCATATAAAGGACAAAGTAGTAAAAGTCAATATAAAATTAAAATTATCTAGCCAAGTCTATTAACTTGTGTGGGGGTGCAGGGGTTGTATTTAGAATTGTACTTTAATTCACACCCAATACTGACAAAGTTAACAAGTATATCCTCTAGGCCTTTTATAAACAAGAATTTTTTTTAAAAAAAGAAGAAAAAGAAAAAAAAAGGTTGTATTAGCAGAGGTACAATAATCCGCATAAAGTGGGAGAAGAAAGGGGGGTGGGCTAAAGAGAAGACTTTATCAGTGCTTAGTAAGTACTAATCAAGGAAGGGAAAAACTTAATCTGCTAGGTACATAATTAGTAGAATTTGCCAATGGAACAGATTATTTCTCAGACTTTTACACAACCTGGAAGAATAGCCTTCAAAACCATTTGATTCTTTTGCTTTCCAAAACAATTTTTCAATTAGTTGTTTAGTTAATTAATTGGTACTAAGTATTGAACCCAGGGGCATTCTACCTCCAACTACACCCCCAAACCCTTTTACTTTTTATTTTTGTAACAGGGTCTCACGAAGTTGCTGAGGCTGGCCTTGAACCTGCAATTCTCCTGTCTCAGCCTCCCAAGTACTGGGATTATAGGCATGCACCACTGTACCTGGTTCCAAAATAACTTTCTAATTTGGTTTTCCAAAGTCTGATCCTAAAAGCATTGTCTACAATGACAGAAACTAGTATTTACTATCCCAACTATAATTAGCACAGATTCTTGATTATTTCTTCAAGAACTCATAATTTTGGTTAACATGGATCAATCGCCCAGAACCTAATCTGTGAATGAGCAGACAAAACTATATACTGTGTTCTGCAAAACTAAGAACCAGACTGAACACTGAAACAGTTACCAAGCTCTTTCTTTGACATTTCTTTCTATTAAAAAATAACTGCATTTATAAGGAATAGCTTTCACCAAGGGAACACAAGAGAAAAACACTTACTGAGCCATGGACAAATTTCTTGTGAACTATAGAATGTCTGTGCTAAAAGGGACTGGAGGGACCTTCTATTTCAGCCTCCTCATTTTGCAGATGAAAAGTTATACTGCATCTTAGAGGTTATGTTACCTGCCCAGGGTCTCAAAGTTAGTTGTAGTCAGGCATTTAACACAGATCTACTGACTCCCCCAAGTCAGTGTTTTTCCCGTTAAACTACACTACCTACTTCATTATAAAGCAGTAAGAACTCTGAAGTCACACATATCTGAATTCGAATCCCAGCTCCCCTACTTACTCCTGAGGTATAAAGTTATTTAACTTCTCTAAGCCTCACTGCATTCATTTGTAATTAGAAACAATAACATTTTCTAATAGATTGGATTAAATGAAAGGTCGTGAAGTATTTATCACAATGCCAAGAAAAAAAGTTAGAACTCAATAAAGTTTTGTGGGCTTTTTGTTTTTTCGGGGTTTTTGCGGTACTAGTGATTGAACCCAGGGGCATCCTACCTCCAAGCTACACCCCCACCCCCAGCCCTATTTTTTTATTCTTTATTTTGAAACAGGGTCTCACTAAGTTGAGGAGTACCTCACTAAATAGCTGAGGCTGGCCATGAACCTGCGATCCTCCTGTCTCAGCCTCCCAAGTACTAGGATTACAAGTGTGTGCCATTATACTCAGCTTAATAAAGTTTTTAGATAGAGTAGCAGTGTTATAATATAAACATATGTAATATGGACATTAGATCAAATATCTCTCAAAGACTAATGATATCTTGTTATGATACACATACTTTATAAGCACATTCATTTTAATTATAATTATGTCAGAGCTATAAGAAGAAGAGTCAAAGAAACAATGAAAATGCAAAAAAGAATACTATCAAGATATCACTTCTAAATTCTTAATTTTATCTTTTATTTTCAAGTGTCATATGTCAAAGCTTACCTATTTACAAATAATCCTACATAATTTTCAAAAGTAACTAGATCCTAATTCAGTGAGAAAACATTCTACAATCAATATAAATAATAAATTTCAACAATAATAAATGCATTGGGCCAGAAAACTAATTTAGTCATCTTTTAAAATTGGTATGATCCCAGTACTTGGAAGGCTGAGACAGGAGGATCTGGGTTCGAGGACAGCCTCAGCTACTTAGTGAGGCCCTCCACAACTTAGTGAGACCCATTTTTTTTTTTTTTTCTTTTCTTGCGGTACTGGGGATTGAACTCAGGGGCATTCTACCTCCAAGCTATACCCTCACCACTAATCACCTTTTAAAATCACCATAGCAGAACTCTCAAAACTAGATGTTACATCTTCATTTTTTAAAATCTATTCAGCTCAAACTAGAGGTAACCTTACATTTGCATCATTAGTAACCATCTTTTTCAGAGCCAATACTTTTATTCATGCATGTCCACAATCAACATATATTAAGCCTCTAGGTAACAACTTAGATACTAATCCTACAAAGATGTAATCTCTGCCCTTCAAACAGTTCACAGTCTAGTGAGAGGCATACATGTGGGTAAATATTTACATTTCAAAGTGGTGAGATGTATGAGAGGGTCTCCCAAGGCACTGCCCAGCAGTACTGGAGAGTCTACCCTGGAATAAGGAGAGTCTGATGTTCTCTACAGTGAGAGAAGATGCATATGGAGGATGAGACAAGACAGTGCAGAAAAGGAGGCAGCAACTGGGCATGAGGACTCACACCTGTGATCCCAACTGCTCCTCAGGCTGAGGCAGCAAGAGGGTAAATTTCAGATCAATCTGGGCAACTCAGTGAGATCCTGTCTCAAAATAAAACTTTTTTTAATAAGGCAGTGGCAGAGAACTTGCTTAGCATGTAGGAGGGACTGGGTTCAATCTCCACTACCACAATACAGGGAAGGAAGGAAGGAAGGAAGGAAGGAAGGAAGGAAGGAAGGAAGGAAGGAAGGAAGGAAGGAAGGAAGGAAGGAAG
>PVLC010014374.1:0-39469 GCA_004027655.1 Graphiurus murinus
CGGCTCTATTGTTACTCTTGATACTGTCTTTCCTACCTCCCCATCCAGTGCCCACACCAACTCTAAAATGAACTTTCCAAAATCAAAGCTGATCCTGTCCATCCCACATTTAGACCCCTCTGGATTCTACAGTGCAAGTGCAGACTCTGACTCTGCATGATCCACAGATTTTCCATGGTCCCATTCCTTCCTCACTCTCTACCTCTTCCCCTTCCACATTCTTCAAAGCATACTCAGAATGTAGTTTATCACATTACATTTTCTTTGTCAGCATTCTGTATTCTCACATGCTGTTAATTCTCCCATATTCTTTTTTTTTTTTTTCTGGGAAACTGGATTGAACCCAGGGGCATTCTACCTTTAAGCTATATCCCCAGCCTTCCCTCACTTTTATTTTTAAATTTTGAAACAGGGTCTCACTAAGTTGCTGAGGGTTTGGCTAAGTTGCTGAGGCTGGCCTGGAACCTGTTGATACTCCTGTCTCAGCCTCCCAAGTACTGGGATTACAGGTGTGTGTTCCTTTACCAAACTCTCCCATATTGATGTTTGACAGTCGCTACTCTCTTGTTGATAACCTCAATGATTCTATCACCTGCTATGCTTCCTAAGGCTGCCCTTGACAAGCTCCTATATAGACTAGACTCATTGGGACTTAACCCCTTTTTATCATCCTCCTTTCCTGACCCTTACCCCACAGCAAATGAGTGAGATTTTCCCTAGATTTTACTGTGGTTTAATAAGACAGGATCCAGATTATGTCTGATTCAACAGATCAAAAAAAAGAGGCTTTATTTATATTCTCTGCACTTTGCTAATTCACCTTTGTCCAAATGGCAAGAAACCTTATTGTGTTCAGGGAAAACCAGATTTGGAACGTGGCCAATGGCACAAGGTATAACTATATTGATGACATGATATTTTATATGGGAGAATAATTGGCATTTGATAAGATCACAAATAAGTAATGGGTAGGGACTCATCGATATGTGGGGTGATTGAGCAGTGATATAAATAGGCCAGTTGACATTGTATTTCAAATCTTATATTGGATAAATGACACCAAATGGACAAAAGTTAACTCCATTATACCTTTGTTAGCAACTACTTCAAGTCATTGAGTAATATTATTAACATAGGATAATATACCTTTATACTATTGGTTATCATTTATGAAAAGCAAATTTTTAAAAAATCTAGCAAGTTACTAGATATAGTTAAAGACTATTAAATAGTTAAAGACTATTCTATGGCCAATGACTAATTCTTTGGTAGCAAGAATAAAAATATACATAAATTATTATAGTTTGCTAGGTCTGAATCTCTGCAATTTTGTTCTTTCCCCAAATAATGAATTCTCTGCAGCAGAAATAGGCATTTCTGCTATAAAGTCTGACAAGTTATATTATAACTCTAAGAAGCAAACAACTGGAATGTTACATTTTTGATGCATATTTTTTGCAGCACAGAGGGGATTAAATTCTAAATGTCTCAGCTGGTAAAGGCCCCTTCAGACTTGCCCGAAATGAAGAACAAAGAAGAAGGCTTTCCCTTAAGCAATTCATCAGATCTGTTTGGGCACAGCGACATTCTCCCAGAGCTTGTATGGATAAGTTTCACTGAATAGTTCAAGGGTTTGCAGCTGCTTGGAATATTTGAGAAAGTGATTTTCTTGTTCTTATTATGCATTTCACACGTGGCCCCACCAGTGCTCACCAACTGCCTGCTTCCTGTCCATCAAGGATCTAACAATTAACAATTATATCATATTGTATCATAATAATATATCATATTGTGTCATAATAATACCTTCTAACATTTTTGGTACTGGAGATTGAACCTGGGGCATTCTACTTCCAAGCTATATCCCATCCCTTTTATTTATTTATTTATTGGTACTAGAGATTGAACCCAGAGAAGTTCTACTTCTGAGATATACCTCCAGGCCTATTTTTTTAATTTTTAAATTTTAAAACAGGGTCATGCTAAGTTGCTAAGGGACTCACTAAGTTACTGATGCTGGCCTTGAACCGTGATCTTAGTGTCTCAACCTCTCAAGTACTAGGATTACAGATGTGCACCAGCATTCCTGGCTATGTCTTCTACTTCTTGAGTGCTCATCGTATGTCTGGACTGTGTTTTGTACTTTCCACTCATTGTATTATTTAATGTTCAAGTTTCTGATCTTAGGGGAATGACTGCTTATTAAGTTTATGTCTGCTTTTTGCAGTATGAAAAATTTGTTGAACCATGTCTTATACATTATAATCTGACATGTATTTACTGTTGTTTTCTTTAACCTAATTGGTGGCTGTGGAATCTAAAGGATGCTCTGACTACTTCAATAAAAACAGTAGAGATCATGCACATAAACAAATTGTTAAACATAGAACAGAGTTGTAAACAGGTGGAGTCTTCTAATTTTATGAGTGTTGATGGACTCAAAACTGTTATTAGAACAAGCCACTGATGATATAAATTTGTTGATGGAGTAAGTCAAACAACTGGAAACAGGCACTGTGGTGTATTAAATGGAAATCTCAAATAAAACAAGTGATTGATGCATTTTCACTTGATTGGAAAACAGAATATAATAGAATTATAAAGTATAGCAATTTTATGCATTTTCATTATCCTAACATAAAGTCAATAGGAAAGGTCATTGCATCTCACTTAATGTATTTGGCCTGGTCTTCGTTTTATGACTTGAGCTCTATCTAGCATCTTCTCCCACAGTACAGAGACTATGTAGCCTTCTTGCCAAATGACTTGAAGGTTTCTCACCAAATTATGGCCCTTCAAACTGCTGTTCTCTCTACCTGGAATGTCCTTCCTAGCCTCACTCTGCTAACTCCCCTTTTCTTCAGAACTTCATTTGAATACCATCAGTGCCGATAGACATTTTCAGAATTGTTCCTCCCGCAACCCCCAGAGCCACCCTTCCTCTGGGTTTCCACAGCACCTGTGCATATCTCTCTTGACCGTGTCTGATGAATGCTATTATACTAAGTTAGAAACTATGATCTTTGGAAGCATGGTCTGTCTTCTATGATTTTATTTGCATTTTTCAGCCTACAGCAAATATAGACTCAGTGAACAATTGTGACTTGAACACATATGTATCTATTATGCGTATTAGTGTGGGGGGGTGATTTTTTGCGGTACTGGGGATGGAACCTGGGGGTATTCTACCTCTGAGCTACAGCCCCAGTCCTATTTTTTCATTCTTTATTTGGAAACAGGGTCTCACTAAGTTGTGGATGGCCTTAATAAGCAGCTGAGGCTGGCCGTGAACCCGGATCCTCCAGTCTCAGCCTCCCAAATGCTGGGATTACAAGCGTGGGCCACCACGCCCGGCACATATTAGTGTTTTGTTCACTCACTTCCCTACCTTCTGCACCATTACCACATACGCAGGCACACACACACACACACACACACACACACACACACACACACACAGGTTCCCACTGTACTTAGATGCCTGTGGACTTCGGCATGTCTCATCCATGGTCTGCATTGTCTATTGTTGCTGAAGCTCAAGCTCTCAGTCTGGCAGAGATGCCAACTAGGAGCATGCATTCTGTTGTCCTTGCCTTCTGGAGCACAAACGGTGCTTTAAGTTACACCTTTTTTCTGGTAAAATTTCAGGGATAGCAGCAGCACACTGAGAATGCTTTAGGGCTAAACAAGAATATAGAAACATGCAAAAAGGCAAATAATGAGTTCCAGACAACACAACAGATGTTGGGCTGGAGGTCTGAGTTGTGAAAGCAACACCCCTGCCCACTGCAGAATATAATTCCAGATGGAGTACGGAGGGGTAGATGCCTGGCTTCCACTCTGAGTGACCAACCCCTCTCTGTGGTTATTACTTGGTTCCCTTTGATATAGCACATAGGAGGCCAGCACGGATTACCGGGGAGCAGGCTTTTACCATAATGATTTCATCCTATTTTGAAGTTTCTCTCAAAATGGTTGATTTATTTTCCTCTCATGTATGCATTATGTATGTGCTGCTGCTCATGATCAGCAGATTCAGGAAGGCCCTCCATGCCTTTGTCCTCAAACCTCCAGTCACGAAACGCAATGCATCAACTGAGAAAGCGAGAGAGACCTGCTGGGCCCTGGAATAGAGGGAAGTGCAGATCCCATCTGGGTCTCCTTCAAAGCAAGCTGCTGTTCTGTAACTACCGGATGGTGATAAAAGGCAAGGCCCTTACCTGTTTACTTAATGGGTGACTGGCCTCTTTGCTTTTATTTAGCCATCTGTTCTGGTCTGTGTCCCTTTAAACTTGTAAGATCCATCACCTCATTTAAGCTGTTACCTTGACACATTGCAATGTTGTGGACATAATGATTCCACAGAGGAGCAAATTAAAACAGTTTTTCATGATTAGAAGGTTAAATGAGGTAAGGCTGTGGTAGTTAGTGGGGAGATAAGGGGTTTTGAGGAGGCAGAGCTCAGGGGACTTTCAGGTGATTAGAAAATTAGGCTGGCTAGATGGAGGTTTGTGGGTTTTACAGATTACAGGAGCTGAGCAAGAATGAAGACTTTCTTTGGGTGTCTCTGACCTCTGGATACTGGTTTTATTGCCCAGACAGAGACTGTGACCTCTAGGCCCTCAGAGGACACAGGACCATCTTTTGGTTTCTTGTCTTTCTTGGGAGATTACATGAGAAGAAAAACGAACACCAGCAGTTACAAAACACCAGGGAGTGATAAGGTCCAAACACCACCGCCACAACAAATACGCAATCATTCTCTGAGAAAAATTGGGCTTCCCTTAAGTTCAAAGAGGAATCTGAGGAAACTTCGGGAAGGAAGGAGCATCTCCCTGCCCTGACACTGCAGGTGTCCTCATGTTTGCCCTTAGCTATTTTCTTCTTGCTCTAGCTTCAATGGTGCCACCAGAATCCTCATTCCTGAAACTAACACCTAGAAAGCCCTGGGCTTTATTTTCTTACTGTCATTGAAAAGTTCCTGCTCTGATCACTCTGGTTTCTCCTGATAGGACTAATACTATTGTAGTCATTTGGGCTCCACATCTCAGTGATCTCTAAGTTCTGGGTCTGCCACCTACGTCCCATTCACAGCCATGTTCTATTCCTTCTCTAGAAATTGAGTTTTGCAGGTCTCTTTTTACCCTTTCTTTCCTCTGCCACTGCTCTAGTTTCCATCCCTCATTACCTCTGTCCTAACCAATTAGAATAATCTCCTAACTAGTTACTACCTACCCTGCTCTTTCTCTCCTCTGAAGCATCTTAAACAACATGGATATTTGATTATAACTTACAACTGTCACTTTAGCAAAGTAAAAAAAAAAAGAAAGAAAGAAAATTTCCTTTGACTTTCTATCACCTGGTAAGTTCAATATAGGCTTCTCAGGTACCAGGCTTCTTAGCTTGGTATCTGATGCAGTTTACCATAATGTTATCCTTTATGTCTCTAGCTTTTTCTCTTTTATGCTATACAGTAAGAGAAACTGCTCTGTGCCTATGAATAATCTCATGTTTTCTTATCTCCTTGCTCTGTTCCCTCTGCTGAGAAAGCTCTGCTCATATGTCCCAACCAATTAAAACTCATGCATTTTATCCAGTTCAGTCTAAATACATCCCTGCTTCCTCCCATCCCAAGCAATGCAGTTGCCCCTGCTTTTATTCCATGGTAGAATATTGGGCAGAATGTTCTTATGCTGCTTGGCATGACTTCCTCCTTTTGTTGTTAGCATTTGGCATCTTGCTTTTGCTCATCCTTTAACGCAGGCAGAGTTTCCTGCCCACAGAGGTTGCTAGATACGAAAACAGAAGAGTGAGTAATAATGGGGCTGTGTCAGCAAGAATGTGAAAAATTCATTCATTTGTTCATTTCACTCAAACGTTTGTTGAATGCCTGTACTAGGTAAGGTACTGTGGTAAGGACCTGGGATACAGAGAGCAATGCACAGAGTACATCCCAGTTCTCCAGGAATTCACAATGATGTAGAGGAAAAATAACATATGTAATTACATGATGAAGTAAGCATAACAATAGAAGTGCCTTCAAAGGAGGGCATGGGAGTGCGGGGACTCCTTATCTCCGTGGATGGGGAGGTTGGGGTGAAAGGATGTTGATGGGAGGGGACTGAGCACTTAGGAGAGGCTTCCTATAGTTGGAAATGTCAGGTTTGGGTTTTGCAAACTGAATAGGAGTGTGCAAAGAAGATAGAAAGGCAAGGAAGGTCGAGACAGGAGGGAAAGAAAATGGCTCTGCTTGCTGTCAGAGGCCAAGCACACAAAGACAACCTGGTCACCAAATGATTATTTTCTGTCTCCAAGTGAAATAGTCGAAATGGCCAAATCCTTTTATCCTTATAAAAAGAAAAAGAGAGAGGAATAAAGGAACCTCCTTCTGTGACTGATTTTAGTTGAAAGTATTCATTCTTCCTCTTTTTTTTTTTTTTTAATGTTTTGTAGAGAAAGTCTGTGATTGCAGTGAGCTTCATAGCAGCGTTCCTCTTCCTGCTGGTTGTGCGCCTTGTAAATGAAGTGAATTTCCCATTGCTACTAAACTGCTTTGGACAACCTGGTACAAAATGGATACCATTCTCCTACACCTACAGGCGGCCCCTTCGAACCCACTATGGATACATCAATGTGAGGACACAAGAGGTAAGACCTCAGAGGGTTACCTAGGATTCAGAGGTATCCATGGTAACGACTTTTCTTTAGGAGCAAGATGGCTTCCGACTCACTGAATTACTTCATCTGTTCCAGAGAGATTCTTTGGATCCCTGACAACATCTTCTGTTTTCTCATTCATAGTTACTGACCGACATGTGTCTAAAGTCTGCCCCACACCCCCATCAACTCTTCCAATTCACTGGCTTCGTACAGAGTCGAGGAAGCAATTACCTGTTTTCCTGGTGATTTGTGGCATAACATACAGATCTTTCCATTTAGAAGCTCTGATCAGCAGCCACCAGCTGGAGAACTGGCTGGCTTTATTTCCTGTGGGTCAACTGGTTGGGGATGGCCCTTTATAGAACTTCAGAAAAGCATTTGTACTCTTTAAAACTCTGTAATCCTTAGACCTGGAGCTAGAAAAGGCCAAGCTGATTTTAAAATTCGCAGTGGCTGCAGAGATAATGGGATTTAAAGGGTTTCCAAATTTAAAAGGGGTTAAAAATCATTTAAATCCTATAATCACTGAACCTTTAAATCTTTGTAGCCAATTGGTGGCACAGGAGAAGAGGGCTGTGTGTTGACAACTAGAAAGTGCACACCACGCCAGCGCTTTTGTCACCAAACATTTGTCTCGTGAAGTACAGTAAAAAGTAATGAACCTCACCAAATATGTGAAGTGTACAGAGGTGGTTAATAAAATCATTTGCACTGTGAATTTCTATGGAGTGGGGTAGACGTGTGCTCATATTCCTAGATGCAAGCCTGATTGACATTGGTCATAAAGGTGCAGGCCACCAGTGTGTCTGTATTTCTTTGGGGAGAGTTTTGGGAGCAGATTCCTTTGAAAGGTCATTTTGTAAAATACTAGAGAGGAGAGTTGAGCACAGAATGCTAGTCTTCTGAGAGTTATTCTTAGCATTCTGTGAGAGATGTGGAAAGCTGACTTGGTCTATTCTTTTTGTGGGCATTATCATACCTGAGTCATTGCTCCGGTTAATTTGATTCTTTGAAAATTGTTTCTGTATCTGCAGAATTTACAGGCTTTTTATTAGACCCTTATAGTTGCGGGGGGGGGGGCACCATTAATAACATAAATTCCTAGGAGCCTTGCTTGATATTTATCCTTTAATTGGTTTTAAATTAATTTTTTAAAAGTGTCTATTGCTTAAATTTGTGAAGTGTCCTAATAAATTGATTACCTGTATAAAAATGTGTCTGTTAGAGAATAGTTTGTCTTACTCTCATCCTGTTAGGTTTATTTCTAGCTGTCACTTAATGTTCTATAACTCGACAGGATGGTGTTAATCATTTCACAAGTGCCTGTCACAGACTGAAAATGAAACGTGCGACTGAAGTGTCCCATGAATTACTCCCATAGGGAAATCCCACCAAATATCAAAGACCTTTTCATTTGTTTAAATATTTGTGAATTGGATTAAGAGGGTTAAAGGAAAAACTGATGTAGAGACGAAGTTATTTAATTAGACATATTAACCAGACTACCTTTGCACTTCTTTTGATATGGTTTTTAATACAGTGACTTTACCAAAGGATATTGAGCATTAATTTGTTCCTGCACAGGTTATTTCTTGGAGTGAAGTGTGATTAGGCTTTGGAGGCAGGCAAGGCTTAGTTTGAGCTCCAGGTCTGATACTTAGTTACATTTACAAAGGCAGTAGGTTTCTTTGGGACACATTTCTTAATCTGTGAGTCTCTATTTCCTTATTTACAAAATAATGATTTGCAAAATAACCTGATAGGACTCTTAAATAGGATAAGGTGCATGAGGTGCCCACTTCTAAACTGATGTTCATTGAATGAGTTTCATTTGTTTCCCCTATACTTATTGGTATGATATGAAGAGTTCAGTATGATCATCCCCAAAGACCAAAGACCAGAGTACCAGAATTTATATTTAAATTTTACAGATCCTGGGCTCAGGGCAATAAACATATGAAGGGTTTCCAAAACCCATTAGTAATGAGAGTTTTGAAAATTAAAACCACAAAGAGAAAAAAAATTAAAAATCACAAAGATATCACTATGCTCTAAATACCAGACTAGCAAAAAATTAAGAAATCTGAAAAGACAAAATGCTGAGGAGGATGTGAAATAATAGGAACTCTTATACATTAGTAGTGGGAGTACAAATTAGAACCACTGCTTTGGCAAAACCACTTTCACATTATTGAGCAAAGGCAAAGACTAACATACCCCATATATGGCAACATTTTCAGTCATGGATGTCTCTCTACACTAGAGAAGCTCATGACCCCATGTACCAGGAGGCATAGACAGTATGCATGGCCAGAACCTAGAATATGCTCAAGTAGCTATCAGTAAGAGAATAGATTAAAATTGTGCTGCATACATTGGGATACTATACAGCAACAACAATGAAGAAACTTCCAGCTGTACATGATAACATAGAGGGTAAAATCATACACACATGCATACATACATTTTAGCTCAAAGGAAGAGGCAAAACTATATGATGTGCTTAGGGCCACAAATGAAAACAAAGGCAAGGACATAATCATCATTGAAATAAGAGTAGTAATTACCTCTGAGAGAAGTGTGTGCTTTGAGATCACGATGGGTTTCTGGAATATCAGCAATATGCAATTTCTTGATCCTATTGGAGGTTAAATATATATGTTCAAATTTAAATTATTTATTTAGTACATATTTATGTTCTCCGTGCTTTTTGCATGTCAGTTCCACAATAAAAGATTAAAAATATATTCTGAGACCCGCTAGGATACTTACCACTTACTGTGGACCAGGAATCACACAAAGCATTTCATCTAATTTAACAACAAGAAATAACTAAAACAAAGCAATAGGATATTAAGCTATCCAGAACAAACCAGAAATGTTAAAGTAGGCAATTTCATAAGGGCTAACATAGACAGGCATCTTATTCCTCTAGTTCTGGTCAATGCACAATAGAATGAGGGGTCCTGTATTCATGTTATACATGGATGCAGATGAAGAGAAACTTTTACATCAATGTTGAAAATCAGTACATGAACACTCAAAAGAATGACACATTTTCTCTTGAACTCACACAGGAGATAATTAAATTTGGTGACTTTCTACCTCCCTCTTCATTTCATCTTTTCCTCTGACAGTCCCACCCCTCTGACCCTGATGTCAGTGCTCCACTCTCCCCAATGATTGTGCATTGGTCCTCTCCTAGTAATGGTTTCAGGTGCAATCCTATTCAGAGATGATTGCATTAAATAAGAGAGAGACTCACGATGACAGAGCCTTCAAGAGCCAAAGTAATATAACAAAAATGATAGGTGGTGGATTCAACATTCTAGGGCAAGTAGCTCCAACAGTGACCCTCAAGCCATTCTTCTGTAGAGATGGCAAAGGGAGCATCCCTTCCTGCCCATCATAAATGGCCATGGCTAACATCCGTAACTAAAGACAGGCTAGCAAGAGAAAAGCATAGTATGATCACACACACACACACGACATGAGAGACTTCAGATTGAAACTCCAAAGATGCAGGGTGAACTATTCACTTTTATGTAGGGATTGGTGAAGCATGGACAGCCAAGTAGAAATATGATTGGACAAAAAAATGTACTCTGTAATAGCAACAGACTGAGGGAAGAAAATTTAGTGAGACTTGCTTTCCGATACTTCTTGGTGTTCAGTTGTAGCATTTCTTCCTCCCAGGTATGGGGTAGGACCCTTTCTGAAATGGGATATGATGATTTGTAATCAAACAAGTTAGGCCAGAGAATTCTTTTATGTTCAGCTCTTATACAGAAAGGTGGGGAAATTTACAGTAATATTTTTAGGGTTTAGGGCTAGCTTTGGGGGGAGGGTATTCTTATTTCTCTGACATACGTTGGAGGAGGAAATTCTAATTTCTATGCCTTGCTTGTGGGGGGGATAAGAGGTGAGGGATATGGGTATAGGAGAAGGTCAGAGAGAAAGTTTGCTGTGAAGTCTTCACTTTGGGCTCTGGTTCTCTGAGCCTGTACACTTCAAAGTCAGCTGGCACTCATATATCTCTATTCACTCTGCTCTAATCCACAGAGCTGTGAACACCTTCGCTGAACTGAGTCAAGTGATCACATGGATCTACTTACTTCAAGGTCTTGATCCTTATGGTTTTCTCAGAACTCCCATCCTCCTAAAATGTATATTCAGTGACTTTCTAGAAACCACTAAAATTCCTAGAATTTTTAGAAACCACTAAACTTCTGAGGGTTTTTTTTTAAACATATGTAGACATGCCAGCAATGATTCCCAGAACTAGAGCATCTGCAAATATGATTGCTGTTCAGAATGGTTTTATTGCCCGATGTTTCATTCTGGGCCAGACATTGCTGTGACTAGACATATATTTTATGAGCTGAAATGCTCATTGAAGAATATCTCTTCAATACTATCTAAAAAAAGGTGGGTGGGAGGCAGCAGAATTAGTTCAATGATTTAGTACATTCTGGGGAAGTAGATCAGCTTGAGAGCAAAGTCTGATTCTTGGGTTATCTATTAAAAAACAAGATGAGTTCTGATCCCTTTGGGTTGGCCCAACTGCTGGAAGCATAAGCAGTCTGCAAATCTGACTCTCTGTCCAGAAGATCATATATATATATATATATATATATATATATATATATATATATATATATATACATACATACACTAAATTATGCCCAGTTCACCTCCACTTAATTTTATCTATTCATTGGGTGTTTGAATAATCAGTTCCAGAGGGACATAAAGAAAAAATAAAAGTACCAGAAAGGAAAGATAAACATGTGGCCTTGCTTACATTTCAAATTGAATATTTGAATTCAGACCCATAAAAAATAGTCTGTTATGAAAACTGTAAGGGTTATTGTACAAGAGTTTATTGAATGTATTAAACACCCCTCCACTATCATAGGAACAATTGAAATAATGCAGCTGGTGATTGGTTCCCATTTTCTACATATGCTCCTTCCCTTTGTCAAACAGTGTAAACTAAATTTTTCATCCTAAGAGTAGGAAAAGTCTTGAGAAGCAAAATAAGTGGAACTTTCTGAGTGGGTAATGAAATTCTGCAGGACTACTGGTTATAGAACCCTTAATTGCTCATCAGTAAATATGTTTGATCTAACAAAAATCATAAGGTATCATCAAATTCAAGCTTGTACCAGGAGAAATATCTGTTTTGTAGTAGACCCTATACTTCCCTTGCCCTCCCCCTCATCCTGCCTTAATTTCTGGCATACTAATTGCTCAGGCTTGCCCTGCCATTTCACTACTGTATCAAATAATGCAGCCCCCTATGTTTAACAGGACTGAATATGGACACCCTACCAGTAGTATTATGGCAGAGTTACTGTATTATCAAATGACCTTGGACATGGTAAAAAGTATATGTCATCCATGTGTTTCAAAAACAAATAAAGAATCAAACACCACTTAGCAATATACTGTGAACCCTGTTGTATGGTTTGGGTACAGAATGTCCCCTGGAAAAGTTCATGTATTGATGTTCAGAGGTGTTGTAATTGAATCATCAGTGGCTAAATCCGTTGTAATGAATGTGTTGAGTGATAACCTAGGTAGGTCGGGTATGGGTAGAGGAGGCAGGTCATTGGGGATAAGGTCTTAGGGACTATATATATATATATATATATATATATATATATATATATGCATATATATATGTATATATGTATATATGTATCCTTCCCCCTTTCTCTCTCATTCTGCTTTCCAACACCATGCCCTGAGCTCCACAGATGTGACCCAGCCTAATGTGGACTGAAACCTCTGAAATCTCTAGAACTGTATCTAAGTCTTCTTTCCTCTAAGTTGTGTTCATCGGGTATTTTGGGTTACAGGAATGAGGATGCTGACTGAGTTTTACAAGTGTGTTCCACCACACCCAGCCTTAACACAATTTTTAATTTTAATTTTAATTTTTTTTTTTGTACTGGGGATTGAATCCATGGGCATTCTACCTCCAAGCTATCCTCCCAGCCCTATTTTATTTTGAAACAGGATCTCACTAGGTTGATGAGAGTCTCACTACTTTCTGAGGCTGTCCTTGAACCTGCAATCATCCTATCTCAGCCTCCCAAGTACTGGGATTTACAAGTGTGCCTCACTATGCCCAACCTTAATACAAATTTTAACTATTCATTTAAAATTATTAATTTTAGCATATAAGTAAAGTATAATGGCATACCAAGCCTAGGTATGCCAAGGCTTGGTTCATGGTGTCTTTATTTCTTTCTGTTGAGATAATTGGCAAATTTGGAGGAAGAGAAGAAAATGAACTTTAGGTTAATTTCAATTTGTAGCATATCATCATGGACTTGCTGTGTTGTATTATTTTGTTGTTGTTGTGTGACCTGGTAAGAAAACATTGCTCAGAGCAAGCAACCTACAAGTTACTTGCATTTTCTTCTAGAAAAGAGGATTGAGCCCTGATGACCAATAGGGTGCCCCATCCAGTTTTTTTTTTTTTTCTAGTGATCAGAGGGGAGATAGATCTCCTTCAGATCTGGTAAGGGGACAACTGTGGCAAGCTGGAGCATCAGAGGATTCTGGTATTTGGGGAAGAGTCTCCTTCCATATTGTGCCCAAAGATGTGCCCGTGGAGAATCAGGAGATTTCCAGAACATAGCCATCAAGTGTAGGACTTTGTTTTCCTTGATAAACAATTTAATGAGACTGAAGCATGTTTCTTTAAAAAATGAGAACATTATAAAGCTTCAAGTAGACTAAATAAGAATATTTAGGATCAGTTGGTATGACAGACAGACCACACTAGCCTAATTAAAGATGCTCATAACATATTGATGTTGCAATAGAATTTCCCAAAATTGTGGTTATAGTAACAATTAAGGCACAGAACTGACTTTCTTGGCAATAAAAGCACACAATCCACACATTCAAATAGATGTACATATGTAAGTAATGCTGACATGAATGGCTTTTCTGTATTTGGGAATATAGGCTTTGGATTTTACATAAGTATATTGAGAGCAATTATATGCAAATGTATGTTCCAAAAACTTTTAACTGATCAATTTAGTTGTTAATTAAAATCTGAATATTCCCATTTGTGTAATTGTAAAGCAAAAAAAATCCAACTATTAAGTTGTTTTAGAAAAAGAAACAACTAAATTAACATAGTAAAGATTAAGCATTTGACATGTGCATATTGTATTCATTATTTTAAAGATAATTTATTGTTCTTCCTTCTTCCAAGCATATGAGGGCATATATTTGTTAAGTGGAGATGAGATGATTGTTTCTCAATCTGGTTGTGGGATAGCAACTCTTGATCAATGGCTACATCTCAAGACAATGTATGAACAAGTGTGTAATGAGAGGGACAGACAGGGTTAGAATAAGTCCAGGAAGCTGTGGTGGAAGAGATGAAACACATTCTTAGGAGAGGATTTGAATTCGGCAGAGACAATATAGAGTTGGGGGAAAGAACAGAAGCAAGAGTTGCTTCTGTTGTGTGCTTTCCTTCGTCTCTTACTGTTCCTAGTGAGTCACGAGCACTACACCAAAAGTCAGTACACTTCCGATGTCTGTGCTAATCATCGGGTTGCCGCACAGTCCATAAATCCATTTCTTACCCTTCTGTGGATTCACTACTTTTAGTTCTAATCTTCTGGTTCTTTGGCTGCCTACCTAGTCCTGGCATGTCCTTGCCCTGATCTGACTGTCTTGCAAACTACATAGAGGACATGGACACAGGGTCCAGGGTCTCTGAGGCACCATATCAGGTTTGCATCATGCTTTGATTTTCCAGAGAATGATATTAGATGTGTGGGAGTGGAGAGGTAAGCCGGCCACTCTGAGGTATAAAAGAAGATAGAATATGAATTAAATGGGTAATTATGATCTAGGCTGTGAATGGGATCCATGGAAAGGGAAAGACAACACTCATACTTGCAAAGACAATAATGCAACATATGCATCTGTATTCATGAACCAGGCTATACAGATACACAGAAAATGCATGCATATATTCATGCATGTAAGACATACCTGTGTACATGTTTACAGAACAATTCCTACTTTCTTAAATTCAAACATACATAGGATATGTACATACACCCTACATTTAATAATAAAATGTTTTCTGTATGTAAGTAGCCAGGTCAGTATATATAATACCTCTTAGGCTTTTCTACTTTCCCCTTCCCCTTTTTTAGAGAAATTTGCCCCTCTTTTCTGCCTATAGGGGTGATCAGAAAGACTAGTGAGTGGCCATTCAAGTGATTGGTCAAGACAGAGGTACATGCCCAAGATGAGCTATTCTGAACCCTTCCTAGGTTTTATTGTTTTTCTTGGTAACACTGCTGGGAAGGAAGGATCCTGTTTTCTTAGGAGGTAGACCTATTGGGATGTAATTCTCTGGATGCCAGTATTCCCTAGAGAAAATGAGACAAGACATTGGGAGAAGCAAAGACAGGTTGTACAGCTAACTTGAAGCCCCAGACCCTATTCCAGGTCCTGATCCTAGCCCTTTTAAAAACCAGCCTCCCCTCCTCTGTGGTTTGTGTATAAACCAATGAATTCCTCTTTTTCACTTTTGTTAGTTTGAACTGTGTTTTTGTCACTTGCAACCAAAAGAGTCCTAGCTGATACATTGTAATCTTTTTGCAACAACCACCAAACATCCTGTAACTCATCTTTAAGCAAGTTGCCAACTGGAAGATGACAACAGCTATCTTTCCAAATCTATAAAGTCAAACCTGCTGGGAGTCCAAGCAGGGGAAGTCACATCCGTTAGTCGGCTTAGGTGTCCACAAGGGGTAAGCACTGTGTATCCTTTCTGCTTAGGAACATATTATTTAGTAAACTGTCTTATCCTTTCACAGGAGGAAAAGGAAGGTCACAATTTTCCAAGGTCAGAAAGCCAGAATATGGCTATACAAGACTGATTACTTACTGGATTACTTATTACTTACTAGTCATACTCAACTGATAAATCGTACAGTTGTAATAAAATTATCAGATGACATTTTCCCTATTGCTATGAGGCATCAGCAGTCAAAAGAGATTGATTTTCACTTTACACATCATATCTGTTATTGATGAAAGATCCATTATTATCATAGTTTTTAATGTAGTAATTGGTTCCCCAGTAAGATACAAGGGAATTTTATTCATTACAGAATCTTAGGTAGAAAAATACCCATTTGCCAACTGTCATGTTAACATATTTGAAAGGAGCCTTGAAATTAAAATATTGAATTACTTCATTTGTAATATGCAAAGGAAAACAAAATTGTGCATTTATCACCAGCACCTTGATTGAAGGGTTGAAGGTGATAGAACAAGGATCCCAATGGTAAGAACTTTTGTTTAGCTTTTCTCAAGCTGTTAGCCTGGCAGAGTAACTAGCATGAAAACATTCATCAAATGGCAGTTTTAATGGTGAATATTAATCAATCACCAGATATTTAATAAGTATTTGCTTTGCTCCATACTCTATGCTAAGAGCCAGCAGTAAACCCTACTTTAGAGAAGTGTTAAAATTGGAGTTCACAAAGAAAGAGAGCAAGATGGACTGGGTGACAAGTATCTGGGAACAATACCACCTAGTGGGCACTGACAGTTCAGCATGTAATTATGAAGGTTGAGTCACAGTGCTCTGACATAACAGATCCACTCAATGCTGTTGAGAATAGCAAACATTCAAACAATTTCAATTAAACAATTATATTCAGTGTCTCCAAGATAATTTGTCACTAACTGGAGGGCATCAAATTGTGATGTCTTTTTTTTTTCTCAGTAAGCTGTGCAGAGAATTAGTCACAAAAGAAAAATATTCATTACAGAATATTTCATTTCAAAAGTAACTATATGGTTCCTATATTAAATGTTATCCAACAAGGTTTAGGAAATCATATTTCTGATTAATGGAATCATCCAATAGACATTTGCCAAGTGTTGTGGGTTGAGTACAGGTCCCTTGAAGACTTGGTCCCTAGGGTGGGACTCTTGGGAGGTGGTGACATTATTAGGAGGTGGGGCCTCATGGAAAGTCCTTAGGTCATTGGGGTTATATCTTCAAAGGGGATCATGGATCCAGGTCTCTTTTCTCCGTTGCTTCCTGGCTATGAGGTGAGCAGTTTGCTCTGACTTGCTCTCTTGCCATGATGCACTGCCTTACTACAGGCCCAAAGAAATGGGTCTGCCCCATCTTGGACTGGAACCTCCAAAACTGTGAGCCAAAAATGAGCATTTTCCCTTTAAAGGTTAATTACCTCAGTTACTTCATTATAGTAATGTGAAGCTGACTAATACATCTACTATTTCATTAGTAGATTAGTAGGTTATTGACTTAAAAGAAGAATAAAATTAAGAGTCCTCATCTGGCAATACATGCACAACTCTCATGCTCTAACACCAGGACATACTAGATAAAATAGAATACATTGTTTAATATCTATCTGGCCTTACCAGGCAGCAGAAAAATAACTATGTACCAGAAGCTGAGAAGGAAAGGAAAGAGAGGTAAGCATGGACAAAGGTGACATGGCTTCCTGGGGATTTGTCAGTATCTGCAACTGATATTATTGGATATTATTAATATATTGGATATTATTATTTGGATATTATTTGTCCTTAAGGACAAGAAGTGAGGCCTGGGCCCAGGAAAGCCAAAAAATGACACTCCTCTCACACACACTGACCTAAAGGTGAGCCTTAAGAAGCTGGAAACAATAGGCTGGGGGTGAGGACATGAAAAAATACCCCAGAAAACAAACAAGGAAGCTTGTTGATTTATTTGGTGCTTGCATGACAAAAAAATTATCTCTGGAAATTCAGAATACTAGGCTTGTGTCCTAGTGGTCATAAAGTTTAAATTTTACTGCTTGAATTTTTTAGGAACCTGACAAATTAAGAAATCAACCAAAAACTGCTCTCCTGAATGTGATAAAGAGAGGGTAAACACATTCAAGACTCCTCTAGACAGTGTTCACACAACCCAGACACAAGGGATTTTTAAAATGCATTGTCAAAAATTATAAAATGCACAAGAAAACAGTCTATCTATTGTGATTATTTGTTTTGCTACAGAAAATATTACTGTCTGATTACAATGTGTTTCCCCATACTCTGCTGTGGTGTTTCATAATATACAGCATATTTGCTGTATTGTCTTCTTCAAATCTGAAAATTTCTGAATTCCAAAATGTACCTGGTCCAAATGACTTGGGATAAAGGGATGTGGGCCTGTATAACAAACTCTCAAGTGATTAAGGATGAGTAAACAAGAATGAGAAGCAAGATTTTAGCAAAACTAGATAAAACAGTTACATTTGAAAAATGATTGAATATATTCCTAGAAATATGTAAATGAATATACAAACAAGTACAGAAACAAAAAAATGTTCCATTGTTAAGTTAGCCCTTACAGAGTATATGCTACTTGACTGAACTAATTTTTCAAGGTCCTAAAGCAGCAATTTTATGCCAGTGACTATGGATGTCCTGTGTGGTCAAAGAAGGACCCTGAGATTATCTTTTTTTTTTTTTTTGCGGTACTGGGGATTGAACTGAGGGGCATTCTACCTCTGAGCTACACTCTCAACCCCATTTTATTCTTTATCTTGAAACAAGGTCTCACCGAGTTGCAGAGGGCCTCACTAAGTAACTGAGGTTGGCCGCAAACCCAGATCCTCCAGTCTCAGCCTCTCAAGTACTGGGATTACAAGCCTGCGCCACCACGCCCGGCTCCCTGAGATTATCTTCTCAGTTTAAGTTGTTCCTATAGATGGCTTCATGGAGGTTTCATCAGTTCCTGAAGTCACTTAGTGCTATGGTTCAGACATAGAATGTCCTTCCCCAAAGCCCATGTGTTAGGCAATGTAGCAATTTTAATAGGTGAACTCATTGGATTGTGAGGGCCGTAACCTCATTACAGAATTATTCATGAGATGGATTCATAATTTGGATTACTGGGTGGTAACTGTAGATAGGTAGGGCACAGCTAAAAGAAGTAGGTCACTGGGGGAGAGAGGGGTCGTGGTCTTGGTCCTTTTCATTTTCACTCTGCTTCCTGGGTGCTATGAGTGAAACAGCTTTCCTCCACTGTGTCCGTGATGTTTCTGCCTTGGAGCCAGCTGGCCATGGACTGACTAGCTAATATCACAAACCAAAGTAAACCTTTCCTCCTCTAAATTGTTCTTGTCAGGTATTTTGATCACAGTGATAAAAATCTGACTAACCCACTGAATTCATGGGGTCATGTTAGCGCTGAACCAGGACCTGTGTTATGTTCTGGACTTATAAAGAATAAAACATTTTTTCTAAAACTACATAGCAATTCTTTATAATTTTAAATAGTAATAAGTAATAGAGTGATATAGGTAGAGGATTATTTCAACTCTTTATATGTAATCATAGAAAGAAGATTGGAAGATAATGGCTCGGAATATTAACTGTGGTAGTCTATGAGTTATGAAATTTTCTTAAAGATCTTTTTTTCATTTCCACAATAAACATGTAATGCATTTATTACTAGAAAATATTCTTAAAGCAATGCATATCTGTGGAGCACTTTGGAGCTGTTTTTATCATTAGAAAAATAGAACCCAAAGTGTCTAGATAAATATATTATTTACTTTTAAAAGTAAAGTGAGTATTCTCCTACTCTTAAGTGTGGGTTGATCATAGTGATGCTCATCTAAAGAGTACAATATGAAATGGGGAAAAAGCTGTAACTTCACAGTGGAAAGCCCAGCAAACAGTATCTCAGCTAGGTGATCGAGGTTAACATCAATAGTGACAAGTTATGTTGGCATGAGTTGATGAGAATGGCACTTCTGTAGTCTTCTTTCTTATTACTACCTGGACATGAGGAAGGCACTAGACACGTCCAAATGAAAGACATTCTACAAAACACCTGACCATAAATTGCTAAGGTTCTGAAAAACAAGGACAGTCTGGGAACCTGTCACAGTCCAGAGCATCCTAAGGAAACACAACTGCTAACCATAATGTGGTATCCTGGGTGGATGTCTGGAACAGAAAAAAAGATGTTAGGTCAAAACTAAGGAAATATAAATAAAGTATCAATTTTAGTTAATAATTTATCAATACTGGTTCATCCATTATAACAACTGCATCATACCAATACAAGGTGATGATAATAGGGAAACAATGTGGGATGTAGGGTAACTCTCTGTACTACCTTCTCAATTTCTCTATAAATCTAAAACTGCTCTGAAATAAAGGTTAGTTTTAAAAATTATTAGATTATTTTTTTTTTTACTTGTGTATCATGAAAGATGGAATAACCATTTACTGAGGTTGGAAGACTGCAGAAGAAGGTGATTGGAAATAATTTGAAATGCATTCATCCAGATCTCTAGGGAAAGGATATATATGACAAAGGCTTATGAATATTTATCATTGTTTCAATTTGCTATACTGAATACAATAAATACTTTTGGAGAAAAATGTTAGTGTTCTAGAAATAATTCCTGCCCTGCTTATGAAATACATGTTTTTGAAAGATGCCCAAGAAAACATGGAAGTGAGAGTTTTTAATTTCTTCTTGTCTTTATTCATACACTATGACTGTGTCTTCTATTATAATTCAATCCACGCTTTTGTAATACAAATAATTTGTGAAATTACTAAGAAGGAAAGGTACAAAGTAAAAAACATTTTGGTGGCTCAGTATTGTATTTTGCCAATAACTATTTCTTTCCAATAAGGTTTAATAATATTTATTGGATTAAAGACACTTAGCTATCTTTCAGATACCTTTCCCAAAGTTCATAGGACAATATTCGGTATGTCCCCAGAAGATGGTAAAAATAGTAAAATAACAGTATTAATACTCATGATGATAATAATAAGTCAACACACATGATTGCTGTGTGTCAAACACGATTCTAAGTGCTTCACATCAACTATTTATGTATTTATTTATTTATTTATTTATTTATTTATTTATTTATTGTACTGAGAATTGAACCCAGGAGCATTCTACCTCTTAGGCACACCCCTCAGCCTATTTTAGTTTTTAATTTAGTCTAACTAAATTGCTGAGGACTTTGCTAAGTTGCAGAGGCTGGCTTTGAACCTGCAGTTCTTTTGTCTCAGCCTCCCAAGTACTGGGATTATACAGGTGTGTGCCACCATGCCCAGCTTACATGAACTAATTTATTTAAGCCTCACAACAACCTTGGGTAGTAGGTGTTATTAACATACCATTTTTCAGGTGAGGAAAGAGAAGCCTTAGCCTACACAGCCTCTGAATAGAGAAGCTGAGATTAGTACTCTGGCTCCAAAGTCTCTGCTCTTCACCACACACACTGCCTCTTGAATGAAATTATCCTATCTTTTTTAGGAGAGGACCTGTAAACTTGGGGATGAAGAGAGGGACTGGTGCACAGTTCATGTGAACTACTTTCCTTCCCTCAAGAATGTCTCTTCCACCTTTCTTACCTATGCTGGTGATGGACAAATGTTACCTGAGCCTTTTAATAATCTCTTAGCATGGTCTAAGTAGGTAGTTTTGCCCCTAGTGTTGGTGGGTGGAATTTTGTATATTTCTGGGTTTTGGTGCTTCTCCTAAAACTGTTGAGATAGTAGTTTAATTTAAATAGCCTGTTATGCATTTATTTTATATTTAGTTTTTATATGAAAACATATTTACAAATTTATAATTGTGGTCTATATACAAGTCTATTTTTACATGGTTAACTATCATGGCAGTATTCTATAATACTTTCTTTGCTTTGGGAAACCAACTTTACTATATGTAAATATATATTATTTCTCATTACATCTTTTTTGTGGTCTTAGTTATGCATATATAATATATATACATATATATACATATATAGGTAGATAGATAGTAAACAGTACTTTTTAATCATTGCTGCTTATTAGTAAGACTTACTTCCTCCTTGTCCATCTTTTTCAGAAGTTTTGAATAGATTTACTTTTGTGTGAATTTAGCATAATTTTGTTAAATAAGATTGAAAATCTTGGGGTTGAAGGTATAGCCAGTGGTAGAATGCCTAGCATGTGTGAGACCCCCAGCACTGATGATGATAATAATAATAATAATAATGATGATGATGAATGATGATATGGAATATCTTGGTTGTATCAGACAACTATTTGCATGTCAGTGCTACATAACAAATACCCCAAAACATAGTGGCTTAAACAACCAGCATTTATCCTTGCTTTTGTTTCTATCAGTCAGCCAGGATGTAGCCAGCACAGGCTGTGATCAACTGGGCTTGGTTCCAAAGCTGTAAGTTGGGTCCAGGGAACCCTGGGGGCATGTTCTTCTTTATTGGATACCAAAGCACAAGAGATAAGCCCAACTTTGAAAGCACATTGCAGACTTCTGCTGGCCTCACATTTGCTAACATGTCCTCAATCAAAGCAAAGACCAAATGGGTAGGAAAGCACACTTCACCTGTCCTGAGGACAGGGCAAGTTTTGTGAAGTCCAACCTCAGTGGCATAGAATGAGGACAGAGGGAATACTGGCCAAAAGTCATTTCATTTACCATACTGTATATTGTATGTTACATACTGGTATATTGTATGTTAACTCTATGAAAATAGACATAATTGTCCTTTCTATTAACAATATCTTATCTAAAATTGTTTAGTAATTTCCTGACAAAGAGTATGAGTCCACATTTTTACAGAGAGTTTGTGTGGCATTTACTAGGAATTCAATAAATATTTTCTGAATGGTTGCGCAGAGATATTTTGTATTTGTGCTAATCTTGAATGCACACTCTTAATGTTTATAACTTTATTTTAATATGCAGAAATGTTATTAATTTTCTATGTTTTTCTTGCACTTGGTCATTATACTGAACTCTTAGGAATTTTGAATTAAGTGTTAGAAGTTCTCCTTGGATTGTTTAGGTATACAATCTCAATTTTTAAAATTATCTTTTGCTCTTTTTTTAATATTTATTACCATGACCATAGTTTATCAAAAAATAGTAAACAACAATGCAAAACTTATAACAGAGAAGGCTTTTAATGTTTGATCACACAATGAAAAGTTACCTGATTTAGTTTTCTCTACCATCTTAAAGAGGAATCCAAATGTTTTAAAAATTGTTTTTCTAAAATCATAACCTGTTTGTATTTAAATTTATCAAATGACTTTTTGGCATCTATTGAAATGGCTGTATGATTTTTCTCTTGAAAACTCAAGGTGGCACTTCCTTATTTTGAACTGCCTTTGCCAATTAGTTTACTTACTTTTCATAGGGTATGTAGTATTAGTCAGGGTGATCTAGATAAATAAAACAAACAAAGTATGTGTGTGTATGTGGTGTGTGTGAGTGTGTGTGTGTGTGTGTGTGTGTGTGTGTGTGCGCGCGCGTACAAATATATGTGCATACATATATGGAAAGAATGGAATTGTTTTATGAGATTGTGGAGAACTTGTAAACCAATATCTAATGAGATAGGCTAGCAGACTGAAAACTCAGGGAGATTTGTACTTTGATTCCCGAATGCAATCTGCTGATAAAATTCTTACTTGCTAAGAAAGATCACTCTTTGTCTTATTAGACCTTCAATTAATTGGATGCAGACAACCACATTAAGGAGGGTAGTCAGATACACTCAAAGTCTACCAAGTTAAATGATTAATTTTATCTAAACACATCTTCACAGAATACCCAGAATAATGTTTGGCCAAATATCTGGCCAGCGTGGTGTCAAATGGACATGTCCAATTAACCATCACAGTGCATGACTCTTTCATTAAATTATTAGTTTTGAAAATCTCTTACAAATACTGTTTGGGTTATGTAAAAGTATTATTGCATGTTACAGATGAGGAGATCAAGGCTAGGATAGGTTCTAGAATTCACTCAGAGTCACACTGCCTTATGTGACATGGTTGAGTTTTAAACCACGGGTTTCAGTCATACCATCAAGTGCAGAGAAAGAGCTTCCAATGTGCAGATACATTATTCTCCCTACCGGTCCTCCTTCTTTTGCTTGGAATCAACTGCCTGTGACTCTCATATGTGATTTAATGTTGATTGCTTTGTCAAATTGGGGAACTTCACGGATGATGAGCATAGGAGTTGAGATTTTTGCTTTCTGATGTGAGCTTCTGCTAAGCTGGTTTATCTTATTGCAGTACACAGCTGGACCAAGTATAAAAGCTTAGCTCCCCTTCTGTCTTTGTCCTCTATTGTCCTGGTAGGAATAACAAGCACAACAACATTGTTCTGGCCATCTTCCTGATGAATTGACCTCATATTTCTCTCCCTACATTTTTCAAAAGAAATGGTGCTGTTTTGAGTTACTTAAACCCTGGTTCCAAAGCAGTGTGGTTGATAACTGTGTTTCATCCCTGGCTGCACTGAACCTTTTAACCCTGTACTCTTGAAATAATATAAGCTTCTTTAAACGGGATGTGTTCAGGACAGCATTTTACAGGGAAAATGCTGGCTTTCTCAAATTAAAGAACTAGTAGGATATGGTTATATATGCTCTTAATTTAAAATTAGTTGGAAATTGACATCATTTGTCAGAAATTCATGGAGGATAAAAATCAAGCTAAGTTTTAGGTGCTGGGCTCTGTCAAATAGCCCTTGTGTTTCTTTCTTGAACATCTACTTCAAAGAGGCAGATTTGTCTTTGATATCCGTGGGAGCTGCATGAATATGGAATGACTCCAATTGCCCTCATCATCTCCAGAATTTATTTATTTGTTTAATGCATAGGCCTATGGTCAATTTGCTTATTTGCTTCTCAAAAACAGCATGATCATTATAATTCTTTTTTCTAAATAACCTCAGCCTGTTGTTATCATCCTTCCTTAGAGGCTGGGGATGGAGTCACCTAACATGAAGTCATCTATCTCTTCAGTGAGAGGTGTGCCAGTGTCAAAAATTCGTATGTTGATAAGAACACAGGAATCATAGCAACAGAATAATATTCACTATCTGAGCCACCTTGACATTTCTGTGCTCAGAGGAAGCTTTCTTTTCGTGTTTTTGGCTTTTAACATAGAAGAATGCATCTTGAATTCTGTAGGCTACATAATCACGCCCACGAGCCTTCTCTTTTCAGTGTATCTTGCCCCCATAACAATTCTTTTTTTTTCTGTAAGTGATATTAACTATGCAGAAAGGTAATTAGAAGACTTGGCTTGGGATTCCTTTCCTTAACTATTTTTCAAAATTTAAGTGGTATGCAATTTAGACATAGATGTTAGAAAAATAATACTATATTGTATATTGGACCTTCAGTTCCCCATCTTCCTGTCTTAGTTCAAACTGGCAATTTTCTATATGTCATTTTTACATGTAGAAAAATCTACTTATTCCTCAAAGCCCATTACTTAGCAGTCATGCTTCTTTCCTGTGAAAGATTTTGACACTTTTTATGAAAACTTATGATTATACACATTTGTATAGTTTGTTGTTTTTTCCAAAGTCTGTGAACACATTATCTCACTTATTAAACAATCTTGTGACTTTGATTACATAATTATTTTTCAATTACAAACGTGAAGTAAATGAAGCCCAAAGAAGTTAAGTGTCTTTGTCAACATCCCCTCTGCTATAATCCAAGACAACTGACCACACAAATTAGGAGAAGGAAGATTTATTTGCTGACAGTTTCTTGGAGATTATGGGTTCAGTCCATGTGAGGTGAGGTTTTTCAGATCTCAGGGCATGGCAGTGTGAAGCAGAGAGGGGGAAGGAGCAAGACTCTGCTCTCACATAATAGAGATTGAAATCAAGAAAGAGCAAGCAAGCAAGGAGATTCAAAGACACAAGCACAGTCCCTGAGGCCACACCCACAGGAACCCACCTGCTCTAGCTCACTCCACCAGCCTAGGTTACCACCCAGATACCAGCAGAATGGATTTATTTACTGATCAGATTACAACCTTCATGACTTAACCATATCAACTCTGAGCTCTTCAGGGGACATTCTATATCTGGCCATGACATTAAGTAATTTGCTATATGCCACATAACTGTCTTCTGTCTTGTGACATCAAATCTCATTCTTAGCAGGTATAGCCTGTTAGTCTCAAATGATTTCCACCTTAGGAAACCCTTATTTAATACTCCTCTGTGCTAGGTATTCATCTAAATGGTTTACACAGAGTAGAAGTAACAGCTAATATTTTCCTGCCAGATATACACTTATTCTTCAAAGAAACCCTATGTAATAGGAATCATTATTTTCTCACTATTTAAAAATGAGTAATCCAAGAGACAAATTAAATAACTTATTTGAGGTTAGATAACAGCAGGAGATGACTGGGAGTGTAACAGTCTTCCCGTACCACAAACCTGGTGTCTGATCAGTAAAAATGCTATGAAATCTCACAATTGCCAGAGGCCATCTGCCAGCCACCATTACTACAGGATCAATTCCTTTGCCTCCTGCATATCAAATTTTGCAGGATTGCATTCCATTGGCAGAATCTAAATGGTATCCATGACCCTGGTGGCAAAAAAACAAAACAAAACAAAATGCCTGGGAAATATAGTCATTAAATTTTCCAGCCTATGCTATGCAGAATGGGGGTAAGAACATAGAAGGCAAAAGTGTATACCAAAGACCAATATCTAGATAGATATATATCATAGCTGTATGATGCTGTGAGACCACTGACATTCCTTCTGAGTGAGACCTTCCCTGTTAATTTGATCATTGAAGTTGTCACTCAATGTAAGTGGTATCATCTGACTGCTGGAAGTAGATGAACAACTAAGTTTGATGTTTTTTTTTTGTGTGTGTCTATGTGTGTGGTACTGGGGATCGAACCCAAGAGCAGTCTACTTCTGTGCTACACCTCCAACCCTATTTTACATTTTTATTTTTGAAACAGTCTCACTTGGTTGCTGAGGTTGACCTCAAACCTTCTATCCTTCTGTCTCAGCCTACCAAGTACTGGGATTACAGGTGTGTGCCACCACACTCAACTTTAGTTTGATGTCTTAAAAAATGACTACTTGTTAATGAGTAGTAAAAGAAAGAACTTAGAAAAAAATCGATGTGTTCTATGGTTTTTTAGAAGAAGCTTATGCTATGTAAAACTAGTCAGGCGAACAAATGCACAGAGAGCTATACCCAGATGTGTTCCTATTTGCAATCACTCTGAGGATACCCAGCCTTATAAATTTTCTGTAATCCTTCTATTCTCTAGGTGAGAATTGAATAGAACCTTCCTTTCCCCTTTTTTGTTCAAATGCTATTCCATTGTCATTGTCATCAAGAATACATTGGCATTATTTCTTATCCATAACCATCATTTTCTAAGTGTTCTGCAACTTGACTATTTAAATACTGGATAGACTGCCCTCACTTCCTCATCTGGTCAATCATTCCTTTAACCTGTAGCTTGCAGTTTCATAGTCTGGTAAGAATCCTAGCATGACAATTTTCCATCACTATGTTTTCTCCATCACCAGCAACTGATAGGGGCAGAGTTTGCCCTGATGAATTTGTGTCTCAGGTAGGCCTTTGACAGAAAAATTATCAAGACTCCTTTTATGGGAATACATGTAAATGTAAACATACAAATTTATTTGCCAAAAGGAGTAGTAACTTACCACTTACTAGCTAATAATCACTCTGTCAGTACATTCTATCTTTTTCAATAATTCCTCTGTTTTTATGAAGAGACCTGCCTAGAATATCTCAAGGGTTTTTCTTCTTTAAATGGGCTTTGATGAAGTTTCCTGGAAGATTGATTGGAACATACGGATTTTAGTTCATGGCATCCTGTTAATCGGCTCAGATTTGTTAAAGTCGTTAGTGTTATAAATTCTCTTGTGCTCACAATTTTTCTACCCTGAGTTAATTCTGTGGCTGTGATTCAGTTCAGGCAGAATATCTTCCACCAACCCAGGGTTTCTAACGGAGCTTACTAAGGTTAATAACAATGGGGATCCCCAAAGGGAGCAAGGCACTTGGTTCAGATGTCTTGTGGGAGCTGAAGCTGCCAGAATGCTCTCCTGGGGGTTTCATCACTAATCTGCCAACCAGTCAAGTCTGCATCCCATTAATTCTCCTTCATTGAAGCCATGATCTGTCCTGCACTTTCTTCATCCAGTCATGCCTTCTTTCTTGTCTTCAAATTCAGGAAAGGGACATGGAAACATTTAGAAAATTTGGAGCTTGGCAAATTGTGAGATTGATTTTTTCTATATTTACCCCCAATGTTCAGATTGAGATAAGGCATTCACTCAGCTCTGAATGTTATTCTATAGAATAACGTCAATACCACTTCCTTGGAAAGAAGTGAGGTCATGATGAGTTAGACTTTGACCATGGAAGGCTGTGCTAAGTGTTTCAGGGCTAATGGCATTCCTCGAGGTAGTGGGTAAGTTGGTCAGAGTCTGTGTCGTAAATCAGTCCACGTGTAGTACTGGAGACCACTCAGTCTGCAGACTTTGATATTTTCCAGCTTTCCCAGGCTCATTTCTTAGTGCACCATATTCCTGTGATGCTCAATGCTTTGTCGATTCCAAATCATTGTGAATTCTAAAACACACAGAATATGTCATACTTTCTGAATTATGCCTGCTCCCTTCATTTACCTATTGAACTATTCACCATCTAGGACTCTACTAATTGCCTCCTTCTTGAGTGCTGTATACCTAGTGTAGCCTATGTTTCTAGCACAGCAACTATAACAATTTTTGTCATTATTCATGTGTAGAACTGTCTCTGTGTATATAACCATAAGCTCCTGAAAGGTCACATGCTTTTTGTACCTCAAGTCCCTTCTTCCATTTTCTTTCTACCAATGGTGATTCCACTCAGAAAGAAGTGCATTATTAAATACTCTAGGATGTTTGTATTTCACTATAGTATTTATTTCAATCCAAAGAGAAACTGATGTCAGTTTTGTCAAAAGATGTGGCTCTCCTCAGTTATGGTATGCTCAAGGGATAAGAATGTGTAGCAAGATTTGCATTTTATAAAAATAACAGGAAGTAGAACCAGTGATCGGAAGGTACAAAGGCAGATTTGAGCTCAATGTAAGTAATAACTTTGTGAGCATAAAAAACATAATTGGAATATGCCACTTTGTCTAATAGTCTCAAAGACTGTAAGTATTGTACCAAGACTCACAGGATGTTATCATATATATTCTTAAGTTGGTGTGGAATAGGTGCTTGTTGAGATCCTTTCCAATCTTAAGATTCTATTTTTATTCTTATATTTCAGTTTAAATTTCACTAACTTCTTATAATTACAATTATGGTTTTGGTATACATTAATTTATCTCAACCATCATTTGAATTTTTTATCAAAGTCAATAAAAAATTACCTTTGGTCTTACTCCCCAGTGAATCTGATTGTCCTTGTTTATCCATGATTCCCTTCACTTCTGTCTTTATATAATAAAAATAAAAATTTCTATGACTTTCAAATATGTCTTTCAATTTAAGCCAACAAACACTTGCATGATAGACTGGACACAATAGGAGATATGCAGAAGCTTTGATAGTGGTCATGGTACTTAGCACTGATCAAATACTTATTGACATTTTACATTTATGAAATCATTTGTTTCTCACAACCATGTTATATAGTAGGTAGTATCTCCCCATTTTATAGATGATAATACTGAAGCAGAGAGAGAGAGACTAATTAATTTAGCCAAGATCATATAGCCACTAGGTAGAAAACTACAAGCAATCTGATCTAAAATCTGAACTTGTTATTATTAAGCATATGGCTTCTTGATGAATTAATTTAACAAGATGCTAATTCTTTCCATCAAAGATGATTCTGCCAGCTAGGCATGGTGGTGTACTTTTGTAATCCCAGTATTTGGGAGGCTGAGACAGGAAGATCACAGGTTCACAGCCAGCCTTGGCTACTGAATGAGGTCTTCTAAAACTTAGTAAGACCCTGTTTCAAAAATAAAGAATGAAAAATAGGGCTGGAGGTTTAGCTCAGAGTTGGAATGTTCCTGGATTCAATCCTTCAACCCCCAGTTCCGCCAAAAAGAAAAAAAAAATTCTGCCTAATGGAATTATATGCACATGCATTTATTGTTCACTGAGAATGGCAATCCTTGTTTTTAATCTACTTTAATATTTTTTATTCTAAGCTTCTCTTCATTGATATAATTTTATAGTACTCTAGCTTTGCCT
Source organism: Graphiurus murinus (assembly GCA_004027655.1). NCBI lineage: Eukaryota > Metazoa > Chordata > Mammalia > Rodentia > Gliridae > Graphiurus > Graphiurus murinus. The sequence continues at coordinate 29,813 of PVLC010014374.1, forward strand.
AGCCAAATCCAAATGTATGTCATCTATACCATTACCAATATTCTAAACTTGCTGTCTAATTACACATCTTTATTTGAGCTCATAGGGTTGTGATTCCATTTTAAGGACTGTTAATTATCTTGCCTTCAGACTTCTCCCTTTATATTTGTGGGGACTGCATTTCTATGCAATAACAAGTTGCTTCATGGTTTGAATATGGTCATTCCCATGCTATTGCATGTGTACTACATGCAGAATGTAGTGTAGGAGGAAATAGAATAAATATACATCTAAGGAAAGGTACAATGTGAGAAGAACGAAGTGAAAAGTTATATTGGACAAATGAAGTGAATTGGCCAGGCACAGATGTGAAATTCACCAATATACCTTTCTAAGATATGCCTTTCTTTGTTAGTATTAGCCTCCTTCCTATACTGAAAATTAACCCCAAAGGTACTTTACCACTGAACTACATCCTGAACCCTTCCTTCCTTTCTTCCTTCCTTCCTTCCTTCCTTCCTTCCTTCCTTCCTTCCTTCCTTCCTTCCTTCCTTCCTTCCTTCCTTCCTTTATTTAGAGACAGGGTCTCATAAAGTTTCCAAAGCTGGGCTCAAACTTGTGATCTTCCTGTCTCAGCCTCTGAAGTAGTTGGGATTGCAGGCATGTAGCGCCAGGCCTGCATTGTATTTGTTTTATAACTGGTCATCATGTTGGTAATCTCACAATTGGCAGATAATAAGTTACAGCAATTCTTTCTAATGTTGACTGAACCAAAGCGCACTTGAGCCTCTGCAAAATGTAATTTAGAGGAGGGACTTCTCAAATTTTAAGATGCATCAATTATATTCACTTGAAGGATTTGGTTAAAATACCCTTTGATGGCCACAATCCCAGGGTTTTGGAGTCAGTAGATCTGGGGTCAGTGTCAAGAGTTTGCATTTGCAACAGATCCCCAAATAATGTTGATGCTCCTGGTCCTGAGACCACGCTCTTAGAGTTACAGATTTAGAGGTTGGTCCAGGTCCTGGGAATTGGTGTATTTAGAAAACTTCACAGGTGATTCTAATGCACATCTGGGAGTTACACATATTCATAGCATTACTCCAACTCTTTCAACTTGATCCCATCCAATCCTCTACTGACCTTATCAGTTTGGTCTAGAATACTCTCTGTGTTCAGTATTTGTAAAATGTCTGCATCTAATTGCTTTAAAAAATCATCTGGGAGTAGAACTCTATCTACCTCAATGAGGACCAAGTAAGCAATTAGTTGAGGGGTTTAGTAGCTTCTTTCCCAAGCATGCTTTCCAGTTATCAAACATTACCCAGTGCATGATAGATGTTCAAGTAATATTTGTTGAGTGACTATTTCTTATAGTACAAAATATTCCACCAGGCCAAGTTGCCTGACCACATATCTCTAAAACGACTTATTCCTGATGAAATTAATAATTTTATTGATCCAAAAGAGCCATGTAAAATTGTTTTCCTCTTCTTGCTTGCTATTTTCATTTTTTTCCAATTTGGGCTCAGCCAGCAGTGCCATAGCTGAACAGACTACATGGATTTTAATAAGGACTCATATTTCTGGGAAGGATAATAAGCAAGTCTGGAGGGCAGGGTCACATTCTCAAAGCCTTTCTGACAGGAGGCAAAGATTAAAATGCGTGAGCAGGCTGAGAGGGTCGGGAGGAAGCTGCAATTTCTCACTGTGGATTTCCTCGGAGTACCATTAGCTTACTAGGAAGAACATAGGGTAGATTGCATTTACATGAAGGAAGCAAGGTGGAATGTGATGATCTTGATTTTTTTTTTAACATCATTTCAATTATTTGTTGGACAATAGAACTTTGATCCAAACCATGTTTCTTAGTGTTGTATAGATTTGCAAGGCACAGGATATTTCCTGCCTTTCCCTAATAATTGCCATAGAACACCCTTAAATTTAGCATATAAGTAAATCCCCAGGCAATAGCATAGGTCTGTAATGCTAAACAGTTGTGTATTCTTTGTGGTTTAAACAAGACTTTTAGTATTCCATAGGAACCCTTATCATTGACTATCATTAACCGAGTCTCAGCACACTGGGCAGTTTGCAACACAGTCATACTCTTATTTGATCTTCATTAGAAATTCATGAGATAATCATTGGGATATTAACCCCATTATATAGGTGAGGAAACTATGTCTCTGAAAGTTTAAATGGCTGGATTCACAGCCAATGAGGAGTGAGGACTGTGGCGACATCTTGGCTTTTCCCTCTTGCTAAATACCCATGTTATGACACAGTACATACCACCCAGGATCTCTTTATCACTGATTGTTTGGCAAGAAAAATATGAGGCAAGGGAAAGGCCAGGGACATGGACCGGACCAAAAGGAAGGCATCATGAGAGCCGATTCAGAAACCACATCTCCCGAATCTCAGCGGAAATTCACCAGGCCCTGCCATACCAAGGCATTTCTTAGTTATTCCCCCTCCTCTTTTGGTCTGTGGAGTGTTTGTGAACAGCAGCTGCATTGCAAGTAGCCAGAGCTTCCTCCAGATGAGCTAATGTGCTGGCAGAGTGGAGACAAGCAGGGCTCACTTCACAGGCCCAAGAGGACATCTGCATTTGCCTCTCAGCCTCAATTATTCAAATCTGCTCATGCTGGAGGGATGACAGGTCCCTCATGCAGAGCCCAGCCTCTAATCTCTGGGCTCTCCATTCTCGGGGATCTGTCCTCTTTTGTTGCTTAAGCAAAGACCAGGCTGACCCCCTTGGACTTGGAGCACGTCATTCCTGCATTCCCCAGGCATTCTGGCTGCTGTGTCAGCAACTGGATGCTGGCCCAGGCCCTGTAGGACTCTGGAGTTTGGAGCTGTTGGCCTGGAGGCAAGAGGACTGCCAGATGTGTCTGCTACCAAGTGGCAGGAGCTACTGTGCAATTAGAGCAGCACAAAAAGGAGTCGGGAAATTACGTCTCCACTGGGCTTGGAGTCCAAGGTAGCCGAGGCAGCAAACAAACTCCTCTTTGTGTGTGAGGTGCCACTAAGTGTGCTTCCATTCAGAGATGCCCTCCTCTTGGAAGGAGGCTCTTTTGAGCTGTCTAAAGGGTTAGGGGGTTAAAAGCATGTTGTCTAATACTTGATTCCTAAAGCCTGGCCTGTGAGCCATCATTACCTGGTGCTGGTTAGAAATGTGGAATCGCAGGGCCCAGGAGGGATCCACAGAATCAAAGTCTGCATTTTAACTAGATTGCTGGAGGATTTGTTTGTGTATTTCAGAAACCCCACCCTAAACAAATACTAATGAGCCTACGGAGGATCCTAGAGACTTGGGAGGCACTTGGGGGCTGGAATGCTTCTAATGCACATTTGTGGCCTAAGCTGGTCCTGCCCAATGAGGATCTGCCCTCTTGGAGGTGGGGTGGCATAAACCCTCCTGTCTTTTTGGGCCCACATTTCCAAAGGGCTGTGCAAGGTGGCAAATGTCCAGGCAAGGAATCAGCAGTCACAGGAGCCTTACAAGGCTTTTTCCTGGCAGCGCCTGAGCCATGTGACTATATAAATTGCACCTTATAGTCAAAAAACCCAACAGCTGCCTTGTGTGGGGGAACCCACACAGCTAATAGAGGAGCAGCATACTGAAAATGATGTTGTGGCTATTAACATTTTTATGGGTGGGCTGCTTTGCAAAGTGGAGGGAAAGGATTACTCTTCTAGGATTAATATATTTAACAAAAAGTCTGCCAGGAGAGGAGGCTTTTGCTGATAAATATAATTTTGCTGTTGATTTATCTAGTAATAGAGACTTGGAATTACAGGAATCAATGTGTATGTGCAAGCCATTGTCATTTGGTTAATTATGTTTTGCCAGCAGGATGGGAAAGCACTCTGTGCTTGGTGCAGCCAAATGTATTTCAGCCCAGAGCCCTGTATCGCAAATGACAGGCACCTAAATGTAAAGACAAAGACTCAGTAATGCAGGGTTCCTAGCTGCTTGGTAGCTCCAGAGGCTTGACTTTCTGGGATGGTTGCATGGGGTTGTAGCATTTAGCACGAGTAGGTTTGCTTCCTGTAAAACAGGGGTTTTTAACTGGGGTAATTTTGCCCCCACCCCACCACCAGACATTTATAAATGCAGAGACATTTTAGTTGTTCTAACTGGGGGAGAGTAGAAGGACAGAGGGTGAGAGCCAAAGATGATGCCAATGCTAAATATCCTACAGTGCACAGGATAGCTTCAACCCCACCAAATAGTTGGCTGGCTCAAAGTGCCAATAGTGCTGAGGTTGAGAAACTCTATAGCATTCTTATTTATGCTTTTGACCCATCAAATGGGACCAAGTTCAGATTCTGTTTGTCAATCGATCAATAAATTAGGATTGAGGATCATATCTGGTTATTAGGATTATTGGTCAAGATATCCACCCAGCATGGGGACAAGATGGGCTTATAGTAAGAGAGACTGGAATGGCTACCAGTCCCTACCACCTGCCTGGAGAGGTCTGGTGTTGTCACTGGTCGCCATCCTGTCATCAGAATTGTCCCCAGCCTTCCTGTTCTTATATTCTGATGAACCAGCCATGGGTGGGAGGGCTTAACCCACCCTAGCTATAGTCTCAGCTCTATTATTTGACCTTTGAGAATAACGGAACCCAGAGATGTTCATGTTCTAATCCCTGGAACCTGCGAATATGTTACCTGCCATGACAAACAGGATTTGCAGATAGGATGAAGACAAGGATCTTGAGAAGGGTCAATCATCATGGATTAGCCAAGTGGGTCCTCATAAGTGAGAGATGGAGACAGGAGGGTCAGAGTCAGAGATTAAGTAGGTTATGCTTCTGTTTCTAAAGATGGATTGGAGAGTTGCAAGGAGCTCTACTTGAGTTAAGGATCATGGGAAGCTTCTAAAAACTGAGCAAGGCAAGGGGACAGACTCTTATCTAGAGCCTCCAGAAGGAAAAGGAACACAGCCACCTGCTACCTTGATGTCAGCCCAGTAGACCCATTTCTTATTTCTGATCTTCATAACTGTGAGATAAAGTTTTGTGTTCTTTTAAGTCATTAATTTTCTAGTATTTTGTTATAGCAACAGTAGGAAACTAATATATTGAGAAAATTATTTCCCTCTTGAATGTCCCACTGTAAAATAAGGGTTGATCCACTATAAAATGGGCCCCCTTCATTCATTCATTCAACAGTTATTCATTGAGGCCTATGATGTATTCACTATTCTAGGCACTTAGGATAGGTAGTGAACACGTACAAAGCTCTACTTCTAATCTAATGACAGGAGATTGATAATAAACTACCAAAAATACATTGACATATGTAATAAGTAAGTGATAAATGTGATGAAGGAAAATGAAATAGGATAAGGAAGGTGGAGTCCGTGTCTATTTCTTATGAGGCATTCAGAGAAGAATTCTGTGATGAGGTAGCATTTAGTAAACCCCTGGAAGATGTGAGACATGTGCATATCTGAAGGAAACATGTTCTCCACAGAGGAAAAACCAAGAACACATTCCCTGAGCTAGAGAAGGCCTGATATGGACAATAATAACAATAACGTCATAAGACTGTGGTGAGAAATGTGGGCAACATACATGAGCCCCTTTGTTGAACATCAAAGCACTATGCAACTATTAGTTATTAGCATTGCTGTGGTGCCTAAGAGCACATCTGTCAGCCTGCCATTTGACCTGTAGTTTGACCTTTTTTTTTGGTCTATACTAAAGTGAAGAGGAAATAGCTATTGGTCAAGGCTCTAGAAATTGTTCATAGAGCACAGAAACAGGAATATTTCCCCAGTATAAAGTTGATGGTGATTCTGTGTGTGCCCTTCACACTGCTAGCCTTCGGGAAATGTTGATGGGAGATCATTTCTTCTGTGGTCCTTAGACCTCTCCAGTCCAGGAGGGTGCTCCCCATAAATCAAATGAGACTTGGAACAGTCAACTTTTATCTCACAGGACATACAGCCACTCTAGGAGAGACATCATCAAGAAATTCAAAGACCTCGGCCTCTGCCTGTCCAAAACTCAGAGAGAAAAATTTAGGACAACCTCTGGAGCCACAGCCTTGCCAGCAACCAAGCTCCAGAAGGAATCAAACTGCCAAAGGATGAAATTGAAAAATTTAAAATACAGTCCACACACTACTTTTTCCAAAGCATGTGGCGAAATGGTCTAGTTTTTTAATAAAAAGCTGAGAAAATTCAAACACTGAAATGTGTGTGGCTTTTACATTTGGGAGTAGGACTTTTCTTGGAAGCTTGTGGGGGGGAGGGGAAGATTAGAGGAAGCCTAAAGTCTGAAGCACCCAGAAGACCATCAAGGTCAAGAGCTGGCCTATCTATCGACTCACAGGCACTTCTGTTTTAAGGAACTTTGTCAAATGCATTCTGTACTTCTAATCTTGGAATGACCAAGGTGAGGTCACAGAAGATGTGTAGCATCCTTCTTTATGCTAAAAAATCCATTTGTGTAAGTGAAAGGCATTTTTCTTCATTAATTTGATTATCATGTTAGACTTTTTCTCCCTCTAAATGAGTTTCTCTAGTCTGTCTTTTTCTACTTTTTGATAAGACAAATGAAACATCTTTGGAATTGTCTGAGTTGGGAAGCTTTCTTTTTACACCCAGAGTAACAAAAGTAAAATGGACATCTTTAGCTGTCTCTTCTTTCAGGAAAAGGACCTTCTGTATATAACCTGTGCTTTTATGTCAGTTGTCTCTGCAGTGAGAAGGAGTTATAAGACAGAAGAACAGGGAGGCTAAGGAAGATGAGAAACTCCATATCCAGAGAAATGAAAATAAAAAGAGGGTCAGATCAGTGTGTTCTGTGAATTCTCTGGGAGCTGAATCTGTATCCTAGAAAGCTCAGGAAAGTAGTCCAAACCAGAAAAAAACCAGGCATGCAGCCAGGAAGAGCAGCTAGAAAAACTCTTTGCAACTGTGGCCTGTCAAATGCTGGTGTGCAGGCAGAGTCCTCTGTCCTCAAGGTCAGGACAGACTCCTATGGTACTTTTGCTTTTTTTCTCCTCAACATCTAAGGCAAAACCCTACAGAACAGAAAGAGGAAGTGAGAACCAAATGAGTCCTTCTAGCTTTGAAGTCCTTTGAGTCTTTGCCTTTTATTTTCTTAAAGCCTTGAAAGCATGTTAATGCCAGGGAATAGTAGGATTTCCCTGGCATTGCATGATACATGCACTAGTGATGCATAATTGTAACACAAGTCTTTACAGAGGGCTTAAGGCAACTATGAGAACTGCTTCCCATGGTGCATTTATTTATTTATTCTTCAAAGGGTGTGGCAGCCCCTAGATGTCTATCACTGAGCTAAACTTTGGACAAGTGACCACCATGGGACAAGATACTATCCTGGGTCTCTGGAAACTCATAGTATAAATAGTAGGGGAGATAGATAAGCAAATAAACAAATACACAATCAATTACAAGTTGTCAAAAGTATTATAAAAGAAACAGACATGATATTATGCTAGAGAGTTAAGAATAGCAGGCAAATGATGAGGGAACTAACTCTAGAATAGCCAGGGAAGACCTTTCTGAAATTTAATCGAGACCTAATTGGTGAGATGGAGCGAGGTATATCATTATAGATAAAAAATGGAGACAGTTTTCACTCTGGCTCTTCTGGGAAGCTGTGAAAACATGTGTTTACAAAAGGAGATTTTGAGCCGGGCATGGTGGTGACTGTTTGTAATCCCAGTACTTTGGAGACTGAGACCAGAGGATTGCAGGTTTGCGGACAGCCTCAGATATTTAGTGAGGCCCTCCAAAAATTAGTGAGACCCTGTTTCAAAATAAAGAATAAAAAAATTAGAGCTGGGGGTACAGCTTGAAGGTAGAATGTCCCTGGGTTCAATCCCAAGTACTGCAAAAAAAAAAACCCAAAACAAACAAAAAACAAAGGGAGATTTTGATTTGCAAAGTCATGTGATTAAAGGGAAGACTCACCCTTATGTTTCTGACTAGAATGTTCACAGCTCCCCTGTCTCCCTGCCTATATTTTATATTCTTTTTCCCTCCCTAACTGTTACTAATATCTGGCATACCTTCTAATTGACTTATATCTGGTTGATTACTCCCTGTGTTAGTCCATTTGCATTGCTATCACAAAATGCCTGAGGCTGAGTAGGTGCTCCAGAGTTTTATTTGGCTCACTCCTCTGTTGGCTGGAAGGTACAGACAGTATAATGCTACACAGCAGAGAAGGAGAAAGGGAGCTTGCTATGTGCAAAGGAGCTCAGCACACCTTGAGGCCAGCACTAACCTCTTCTGTGGGCAATGCCCTCAGGACTTAAGCACCTTCCACAAGACATGACCTCTTAAAGGTTTCACCACCTCAACACTGCTGCACTAAGGATCAAACATCCAGCATATGGAGCCCTGGGGGGCACACTCCAACCACATCCAAATCACTGCACTCCATTGGAATGTGAGTCCTCTAAGGAGCTTTGTCTGTTTTGTCCATGAAGACTGTGTCTCTGGTGCCTGGAATAGTAACTGACACATACTACGTGCTCAGTGAATGTCATTTCTACTACACTAAGCTATTTCTCTTGCTCCTGAAGAAAAGTGTGGTATAGGAGAATGATTAAGATTTTGAAAATGGCTAGATCTGGACTAATATGCTGCGTTCTGTTACAGAATTTTTAGATTTAAATGATAAAATGTACATAAAAATGAGTTTCATGCAGGTATACAAAAGGGCTGAGTAAATATCGTTCTCTGGAGCTGACCTGCCTGTCTCTTCCCTAGCACACACTGTGAGAATAAGAGCAATAAAAAACTGTGAGGCAGGAGAAGGTGATATCTGATATTCTCCATTCCCTTGTTAGGGATATCCTAGTCTCCTTCAACCTCTTCCCCAAGCCTTTCTCTGTCCCATGCTATATCAGTTCTGCCCTTCCCTCAGGCCCCATCAGAGCCTACCTGTGGGTCATCCTAATCGCTCAGGATTCTGGGTTCTGTTTCTAAAGGAAGGCTGATCACCTAGCCATATTGTCAGCCTTTGGTCCTGTAGGAGGGGCTGAAGCAAGCAAGGCACTGCCATCCTGCTCTTGGGCTTAGCTCCCTCTCTCCTGGGCATGGGGAGACACTGCCTCTGTTTTCCTTCTTTTTTTCCCATTTTAAAACTTGCTGACTGACCTCAAGAAGTCTCTTTGAATTCCTTTTCCTCGGAAGAAATGCAGATTGGAATAGCGCAAAAGAAAGAAGAAAGCAAAGCTAAAGATTACAGAGCCATAGCGGGAGTACAGAGGAAAGAGGAAAGGGGGCCGGAGCAAGAGAAGAAAGAAGAAAAGAGATAAGAGGATAAATGGAAGAACAAAGGAGAATTGAGGCAGAGAGTAAACAGAGACTGATAGATGGTGGCTTAGCTTTTATCTATAGAGAAGATGTTAACAGCAAGATCTATCAAAACCCTAGTATCTCACAGTAGCTCTACTTTACAATAGTATTTCTAATGATAAAAGTAACAGCACAACAACATTTGTCAAACACCATGCCAAGAACTTTGTATAAATTATCTCCTCTAAATGTTCCTTTCAGTTCAAGGCAAATGTGGTGATTCCTATGCTCAGGACTCTTCCATCATTTCCCTCTTACTGAGAGGAACAGCCAGTGTCCTTGTGGGATTTGTCCTGCCACTCTCATTATGACCTGTC